>VZTL01061757.1:0-32213 GCA_013400535.1 Scopus umbretta | reverse complement strand
CAGCCGGCCCTCGGCCGCCCAGAGCAGCGGTGCGGGGCCGCGGGCACCGGGGGCAGGCCGGCCGGGGGTGCTGCCGCCCGGGGCGGGAAGGCGAACGCCCGCCGGAGCGGGTGCGAGCCGCCAGCGACTCGGGAGCCGGGCAGACAGGCTCCGAGCTGCTGCCAGCGAGGCAACGTGCCCAGCCGGCCCCCCGGGACCCTCCTCCCCGGGTGCCGGAGCCAGCTGCCTCCGAGGGAGGGGACAGGAGCCGGGAGGGGCCGCCCCGCACGGCAGCGGCGGTGTCTGTCCTCGGGAAGGGCAGGCAGAGCGCTCATCGGCCGCTGCGGTGCCGCCGAGCGAGTAAGCAGCAGAGGCTCGAGAAAGATGCAAGAATTGCATGTCTCTGCCGGACTGGGGACGCTCAGCCTCGCCTGTATGGTTTAGGATGCCCTACAAGCAGGCTGACCCAGGAAGACCACAAGGCTGTTGCAGGGTACGGGTGCAGGTTGGTGCTCCATCCCTACCCCTCTGGCTCCCTCTGCTTGGCACGGCTTCCTTCCCTCTCACACCCTGACACCCCAGGCTTCTGCTTGGTCGCTCACGCTAAAGCCAAAGGGCTGCGTGCAGCACCGCTTAAACATTAACAGTCGTTGTCCCTGCTCTCGCAGCACAGAAAGCTCGCTCGGCTGCAGAAAACTACTTGTCTTGTTACTTGGGAAGAAGGATGATAATAGAGGGAGACAGGCAAAAAGCGCCAGCCCAACACAAACAAGGATGCTGCAAGCTCCCGGGCAGCCAGTCCAGGGTGGGGATAAGGTTTCCTCTCGTGCCACCCCCAGGAACTGTGATGAGAGATGGAATGAGAGATGGAAAAGACAGCTGAAAAGCACTGCTCTCCACAGCCTCTTTCACCTGTGCTGGTGTGGGAGCAGTGGGATTGGACCTCTGTGGGAGTTGAAAAATTATTTCTTAAGGAAGAAAGAGTCTGCTTGCTCAGGAGAACTCTGGAACTGGAAGACAGGGGCTGAGCCCTCGTGGGGCCAACTTCGTCATCCTGACATGCTGAAGTGACCCACAGGGGTTTTGCATTTGGGACATTTGGTACCACATTTGCTGCTCTGTGCAACAGCAACTTCTGCCTGGGCAGGCTGGGCACCAGCACCCCTGTGCGGGTCTAGGTAGGGAGACAGAGCCGTGCGTAATCCAGTATCAGCCTGGAGGAGCCAGCTGGCACTGGACTGTTCCTGGCTGGTATAAACTCACCCACGTCTGGTACTTCCAGCAGGCTGTATGCCCCCGACCTGAGCCGGTGCAGCACCGAGCAGGGAGGTGGCACTGACAGAGCCCACGGGGCTTCAGCCCCTCAGCCGGGGGTGCTGCCCCGCCGGTGACAGCAGGGCAGGAGCATGGGAGCAGGGGTACCCGCGGGGCCAGGCATCGGCAGGCTCCCCTTCCAGCGGCAGGTGTCCGTCACTTAGTTCCGCTCCATGACAAACTGCCGAAGTAGATCTGTGGAAAAGTTGCTTTTTCCATTTTTAGCCGGTTTATTGGTGATCCAGCCTCGGCAGCAAACACATTGCTTCAGCATGAACATTAGAGGCGTCTGGATAAATAAAGCTGGTGCGGATGCCTAGACACCTCCAGGTTTCTCTGCTTGCAAGGGAGGAATGTTTTGTAAAGCTGACAATTTTGCTTTCAGTCTTTGTATCTTTGCAGGGCATGTCTTTTCCATGATATGTTTCCTGTTTACACCCGACTCCACATAAACAACAGCTTTCTGGCGCTTTCGGCACACTCCCAGCCCTGCCACCTGCGCTAACAGGAGCCCCAGGAGTCAGCCCTGGGTGGGATCTCTCCGCGGGGGTGACCCAAGCACAGCGCTGCTGCCAGAGCTGCCCTGACATAGCGGGAGGAAGGCGCCCTCTGAATCGCTGCAGGAGATTCCCCTCTCATCATCAGCCAGCGCCTCACAGCACAGGGGCTGGAAGAACCACTGCCGCGAGCTCTGGAGAAGGTCCTGCCTCTCCTTCTGGCCGCCCCCTTCACCCATCCCTGAGCTGAGCTGGCACTCTTTTGCGGCCAGCCTTACACCTTCCTCTCCTTTGTCTCTTCTCCACCGCAGTTAGCCCGTTTTCAGGCTCCCACCGGTATCGCCCACCCCCTCACCTCTCCTAGGCTCCTGGCTCTGTTCCTGAGTTGGTCTTTCCCATCCTTCCTCCTCCTTCTCTCCTAGGCTCTCCAATCTCCCTGCTGGGGTAGGATTTACCAACACAGCTCAAGACCCCACTGCCTTGCCTGGCATTAACCCTGATGGCCCTTCAGAGTCCTGCCTCTCCCAGGCCAGCTGCAGCTCGTTGCATGCTCCTGGATGCTGGTTTGCCGCAGGACAGTTTCTCCAGATGCCCCCAGGAAGCCTCTCCTGCCCCTTCCTTCGCAGAGCAGCACCCAGCTCGCAGGGCTGCGGGGGCTGCAGCCACACAGCACTCACGACACCAACACCGTGGAATGGATTTGGAGCTTGTCTGTGCCCCTCAGCCCTCTTGCCTTGCTTCCTCTCCTACCCCTTGAGGCACTGATCACCCCTGGCTGCAAACCGACAGCAGGCAAGAACCACCGCCGAGGTGTTCCCGGCTCGGTGGGTTTGCCAGGGAGGACCCAGTCCAAGGGCTCATCCCAAGCGCACGCAGCTGATGGGCAGGCAAAGAGAGAAAGGCTGCAGAAATGTAGGGATCAGACGATTATTACAGAAATACACAAAGAAAGTCTGTGCCGGGAGCACATGAAACCTACAGAAAAAAAAAAGGAAGCAATAAAATGCATACTGGAAATAGCAAATAAGATTAAAGGTGATATTCTACCCTTGATGTCTTCAGGTTGTAGGCAGAAGAGATCAAGGTTAGAATTTATTTCCAGAGCCAGAAAGACCCCTCGGGGCCAAAGCGTCAATGCTAATCCAGTTTTCTGTGTCTAATATGTATGTCATTAACAACCTTTTGATTCTGGGCTGACAAACTGCCACCTTTCTTTGTGCTGGAAATTGATGGCTGAGCAGTACATGTACCTGGACGGGAGATCTTCAGTGCCACGGGGCTCAGCTGAGGCTGAGCCGGTCCAGCCTCACGGCCCCGGCAATGTCCTTGATCACTTGCACGAGCCTCTGCCACAGGGTCTGCCGCTCTTGAGTGCCTCCCAGTTCTCCCTGTCCTGGCAGGAAACTTGGAGCTGGAAAAAGGATGTTTCAGTGTTTTGCAGCCAGGAAGTGGAGGAGAGAGGGACACAGCCGAGCCGAATCGGCGGGCAGCAGTGAGGTGCCAGCAGGGTGCGAGGACAGGGGCCAGGGCTGATGGTGCTCAGAGACCTGCTGCGTGCCCCCCGGGACCACCGCAGGTGCTGTGATGGGGCATGTGCCAGCGGGACCCAGCCATTCCCAAACGCTGGGATCCTACCGGGACTTCATCCTCTCTCCTGCTCCAGCCAATGCCAAAGGCCCCGGCATCACTGCAGTGGCCGTTGGCGCTCTTGTGATTCTCCCTCCCTCCTTTTTGGTGCAGCCCTCGCATCATCCCAGCCCTGGTAAAAGCCGGGGGCTCGGTGACACCGAAGATGGAGGTGATATTCGGTCCCATCAGCTAATGGCACTTCAGCTGCCCCAGCCTCAGAGCTGCTTCTGAAGGCTGATCCCGCAGCCCCCTCAGCTCATCACCAAACTCAACGCTGGCTGGCAGGTCTCCCAGCTCTGAAGGATGGGGTCTCCCAAGGGCAGCGGCATCCAAAAACGCCGGTCAGACCGCAGGGTGGAAGCGGAGACTTTCCAAGCTGCCTTGAATTATGTCTGAAACTCCCGTTAAGCCTCATTAATCAGTTGTAAAAGCACTGTATTCTGAATAAGGCCAGAAACAATAAATTTAATTTTGACTCTGACTCGAGCTACTTTGGTCCTAATTCTGAGCCTCCTGCCCAGCCAGAGCAGCCAGCCCTGGCCGTGCTGCACAAACTCATTTGATTCTGAAATGCATTTTTAAGCAGGATGGAGCAGTGCTTAAAAGCTAAATGGCTTCCCCCGGCTGTAATCACTGCTGGCGGAGTCCTGGAATGAAAGGGATAAAGTCTGGGGGCGGGGGAAGGTTTTAATCTCACTGAGTAGATTACAGAGATTACTGCAATTTAATCCTTACATATCTGTCACTGACGCTGCAAAGACCATAACTGGAGCTGGGTGGGGGCACAGCGGTGCCTTCCCAGCTCCTGCCCCTCGTAACAGGCAGCTGTGCCACAGCCCTGTTGCCCAGTGCGCTGGAGACAATGGCTGCTCCCGTGGGATGTGGTCCAGCGGGCACCAACCCCAGCGCTGCAGCTGGCAGATGAGGATGTCAGGCTGGGCTGACCCTCTGTTCCCCAGCCACGACTGACTGGGCAGAGGAGGCAGACACCGAGAGTTCCTGCCAGGAGGAGGGAAGGGGAAGGGCCACGGGAGCAGGCAGTGCAGGCAGGGCAAGGATGACCTACAGGCTCCTCATGCCCTGGCCTCCCAGGGCAGCTGGATCCTCCTCTCGCCACCACGAGCATCCTTCCTGCCCTTGAAGGACCCAGAGGCGCCTCCCTGGTGTTGGAGGGCTTTGGGCAGCCGTGCCAGGTCTGTCTGCGTCTCATGCCGTGGAGACGCTGTATGAACAGCACGGTGCAGACAGTGATGTAGTTGGCAGAGTTCATCTGCACGCTGCAGCAGACAGGGACCCTGTAACTATCCTCTGTTCCTCGTCATTACACCATCACACATGAAGCTCTCCCAGGCTCTCTGCAGTGGCTGCTTAGGCTAAATCTCATTATCATTCCTTGGGGATCACAGGGGCAGGAGCTCGTTCTCCAATAACTAGAAATATCTCTTTGGCTCACAGACCTTCACAATTATATTTAACTGCAAATGAGGAATCTGTACTCAAACACAAGCTGGCAATTTTTTTTTAACGCTTGTTTTCAGTGTTGCCTCATGTTCAGCCCAGCTCTTCTATAGCTTTATAACCCCATCCTCGCCTTACATAAACTTTGAGACAGAAAATAAGAAGCAAGCTGCACCATTCACACTGAAGGGAGAGAAGTGGGCAATTCACACTCACACCCAGCACTGCTGTGTCCTCTGCCACCATCACTGGCTGAAGGAAGGCCTCTCTTTTCTTCCTCACTGCACTGGGGAGACCCTCTCCACTTGCCAGGAGGTATCACTCCCCACGTTGGAAGCCATGGGCAGGCTAAAAAGCCACACAAAACCAAGAGAGCAGGGCATGCTGGCAGAGGCCTCAGGCTGCAGGAAAGCTGCTGCTCCAGGGTGAGCAGCCCCCCAGCCCAGGAGGTGTCCCTGCAGTCACCCCAACACCAGCATCAACCCACCTGCACCATCTCCTGGAGGCTGCTGGGCACCCGCACGTGGTTCCCTCCTCCTCCTCCTCCAACCCCTCTAGGCAAGCAGCCCAGTGGCTCTGGTACTGGGGGGCCCTAGGACCACCCAAGCTCCATGCCCTGCCCACAGGGCCACCCCACACATAGGGCCCAGGCAGCACCAACCCCACTCCAGATATACCCGTGCTGCTGGGAGCCTTTAAAACCTCACACACTGCCTAAACATCCTGACTGATCACCTCTACGCTCCTCAGCTGGGGCTGCGGAGGGGCCCAGAGGAGACCTGCACCCATCAGGTCTCTCCGTGGGGATGCTCGTTAGGGACCCAGCTGTTGGGCTTGTTGGGCAGCCCAAGGGAGGGACGGTGTGGCCATACCAGACGTGAGAGGTTGTGACAGGCAGAACAGCAGAAGCTTCTGTGGCAGCTTTGCGCTAAAATTAACTTATTTGAAAGCAGTTTCTGGTGTATTTCCACAGGAGCCCAAGCTGTGAGCAAGCGAAGCACATGGGCGGGAGCAAACAAGCGAAGCGCTCCCTGTCTTGGTGAGCTGCAGGCAGGGACGTGTGGCATGTGAAGGCAGCTGCTGGGCAGAGCATGCTGGCAGCGCGGAGCCACGGGTCGCTGCCCGCCTGGGTGGGCAGGAGGGGGCTGCAGGGCTGGTTCCATCCTGCCCTGCTCAATGAGCCATGTCTGGAGCAGGGCTCCCGGCGGCTTGCGCTGCCTGCACTCTCCTCCCTGCAAAACCACTGGCATCAACACCCCTCTCTGGCTGTTGGGAACAGCCTAAAGCAGCCGCTGGTGACATTGCGGCGTCCTCTGACTGCGCAGGAGGCAGCAGATGTGGTGGCCAGCGGAGGGGAGGCGGAAGGAGAGCGCCTGCTGCGAGGGGGTTCCCAGCTCACGGTGCTCACAGGCTTCCCCATCCCGGCGCCCTCCCGCAGGTGTGCTGGGCAGCGTGGCCAGAGACCCAAAGGTCCCTCTGGCCCAGCCTCCCCTGCTGCCGGTACTAATTCCAACTCCCATCATGGCCCACGCGAGCTCAGGGGAGTAAACGCACCTAAAGGAGAGGCTCTGTCTGCTTTCCTATCAGCCGATGGCAGCACCCCCCACTGAGGGTCCCGGGGGCGCGGGCCGCCCTGCACCTCCCCGCATCAGGCACCTGCATCGCAGGAGCGAGCACCGACCGCCCGGGCTGGGACAGCACCTGGGGAGCCGCAGCCTCACCACGCTGTGCCGCAAGGAGTCGGTGGGGGCTTGCGGCGCCCCAGCTGCTAAGGGATGACCGTCTGCCAACACAGGGTGGGACACGCGCTGGGGCAGCCGCCCTCCAGCTGCACCACGGGGCACAGCCCCGAGCCCCAATTCCATGCTGGCGCCGCGAGGCTGCCCCAGCTGCCAGGGTCTGTCGTGGCACAGCACAGCAGTGCCGCCCGTGTGAGGTGCGGGAGGTGCTGTGTGGCCGCGGGGCTGGCGCTCTACCTGCCGGCGCAGCCGCTGGCTGCAGAAGGCGTGTTTCCCAGTGAGCGTGCACCCTTCAGATCAGAAGCGCTCTCCAGCAGGAGCACTTTGAAACACCCTGCCTTCTATTTTTAATGGGATTGAAAAGAGAACAAAACCATTTAAGAACTTGAGGAATCAAAGCAAGTGTCCCCACGTCACACCCCGAGCTCACAGCTATATCCTGATTAATGACAAGAAAGAGAGGGGAAACAATATTTAATCACACCCTGTTTATACTGGAGCCAAAAATCAAAGCACTGCATTCCTCTTTCATGAGAAAAACGAGGTGGGCATTTCCCCTCTGGTGATTAAGTTTCCCACTACAAGCACATCAATTTCCGTGATTTGGCATGGGGTCCTCTATCACACCACAAACGAGGGCTTCCTTAGCAACAAAATATTACAAACACCGAGCCAGATCCATACACAAGACACCAATGTACATCTATCATTTTGTCTGGATTATCTCAATATGCTTCTCTTTGGGGAGCTGGAGATAAAGCAGTTGCAGCCAAACCACCGTTAACAATTGGCACGGCTGCAGCAGCCCTCAGCTGAGGACGCCACAGTGCTCCAGCCACCGTCCCCCGGGCACAGGGCTGCCCACACGTATACGGCTGCACTCGTGCGGCGGCCAAGGCCCGGGCGGTGCAGGGCACGAAGGCTTTGGTGGGCTGAGCCCGGTGGGCTGGACATGGGACCCCCTGGGGCCAGAGCCCTGCGGTGCCAGCAGCAATGCCACAGCGCTGTCGCTGGCTGTACCGGTGGCAGGAGCCAGGTCCCACGTCGCTGCCCCCGCGCAGACCCCCGTGCTGAGGAGGGGGCAGAGCGTGGTCCCAGCTGTGGCAGTGGGTGGGAGGGGTGGCACACCCTGGGGACCGCGGGAGCCCGTGCGGGGACCCCGGCTCCGGTCCCAGCCCAGAAAAGTGGGTCAGGCAGAATGTTGCGCCAGCGACACCCGCTCGCTCGCTCGCTCCCTCCCCTGCTTCCCTCCTGCCCGTACTGATTTGCTCTGGATTCCTTGATTAATTACCCTCAGAGAAATGCAAGATCTGTTAATTACCCCTGATTAATTAGGGTGAACTTTTAATTGTATCCCTAAGCTGAGATGTGCCGTTCAATAGGCTCCATAATTAGTGACCCAGCAATCTCTTTTAAACCAATTAGCCCAGTGTAACAAGTGAAACGAGCCAGGAGCTGCCCAGCAGGCAGGGGTGCTCCCACGGCTCCAGCATGGCCGCGCTCGGCTGGGCTGCGCTGCCTGTGCCGTGGGGATGGCAGAGCGGGCAGCAGTGGCTGCCAGCCTCGCACGGGGCCCTGTGAGCCGGCGCCATCCGTGCAGAGCTGTCCCCGTGCTGTGCGTCCCGCGTCCCATGGGACACAGCAGTGGTCGCAGTGGGGGCGCAGCGATGCTGGGAGGCTGCAGGGAGGGGCGGCCACAGCCACCTCCACTGGCTGGGACTGTCCCCATGCCCTCCCCTCCCCGGGGACCCCGGGCAGGTTTCATGTCCCTGCGGAGCTCCTCTGTGAGTCGTGATGTACTTGGTTAAATATACAACCCGGCCTCCATCCAGAGACAGGGAGAGGCAGGGACTGATCCGGTTTAAAAAGTCCTTTCAGCTCTTTGATTGACTGACATCTCCCAGAGCTCACAGCCACTGCAGAAATGCCCTCCGGGGCAGCGCTGGCAGAGCCGAGGCCGATGGCCGTGCCGGTCGCCCAGGGGCCCCATGGACGTCCCCAGCGCTGTGCCGGCAGCTCCTGGCTGCGGCACGGGTGTGATACTGCAGGGTGTCCCAGTGGTGGCTGGAGCGTGGGGACACGGTGCCTGGCAGAGGGATGGCACGCATGGTCAGCCCGCTGCCCTGCTCGTCCTTCCCCGCGACGTCCTTCTGTCCTTCCGTCCTGTCCCTCTGCCTGCCACTTGCATACTTGAGCAAAAGGCTCTGGCAGGCAGAAGAAAACTTTCTTCCTATTGGCATATTTTCATCATCTCCTACAATTTAATATCCAGGTCAGGAAGCAGATGGAAACCAGCCCAGTTGTCCTGGCTAATGGGGACAGGAACGGTTGTTTATGACTGCTTGTTTAATGAGTCAATTAACTGCGCCAACAAAACCAGCCACTCGCCCCCTCCTGCTCCAGCTCCTGCCTCCTGGCAGAGCTGAGCGGGTCAGGCCGGTGACGTGGGGAGCACAGGGAGGGACGGCGCAGGCACCCTGGGCCATGTGCTGCACCGGGGGGCAAAATCCCGCAGGGAAACTGGAGCAGCACGGGCTCATCCTGGGACAGGAGGGGCAGCACGTGTTGGGAGCAGGAGTGGGATCTGACCACGGTGAGACCCCCAACTCAAACCTCCCTCTGGGCTGGGGGGGCCATGTCTCAGATGCGCCTGTGGAAAGACTGCAGCTTGTGCTAAGCAGGAGCCAGGGGTGAGGGACTGCACTTTCCCCCCAACCTCAGCTCTGCCGGCCAGGTGCAGCAGCCGCCGGCTGTCAGGCTCGGCAGCGGGGTGCTGCCGGCGAGGCTCACAGACCCCCCCGGGAGGGTGCTGGCTGCTGGCGGGGGCCAGGTCCCGTCCTCTGGCTCTGCGCACTCATCCTGCTGCCCGCTGACCAACGGTCCCTTCCGCGCCTGCCCGGCACCACGGGCACTGCCACTGCCTGCTGCTGCCTGGGAGACTCATGTCAGAACCGCCTGGGGCCCAGGGAAGTCATTAGTAATTAATTTGGTTTCTAATCCTCTAATCCAGCTGCTCCTTGATTTGATAAGCAAAAAATCTGCTCCGGCCATGTGGTCCTTGTTCCATCCAGTATCTCCCTTTGGAGGCACTGGCAAGGACGGGTGCCACCCCGTGCTCTTTTCATTGCGTCCCCAAGCCCGAGGGCCAGCCCACCACACTGCTCTTCCCCAGGGCGGAAGATTCGGGGTCCTTTCCAGCCATGCTGTGCCATGCTGTGCTGTGCCGTGCCGTGCCATGCCCAGCTGCTGGAACAGGGGCAGGGGACTGCGCTGGCCTCATCCTGCTGGGTGCAGGTGCAGGACCAAAGGGGTCGGACCCTGATCCCAGCCCAGAGTGAAGGGGCAGACGAGACCCTGTGCCCCCCAGCTCCCTCTTCACTGGACCCACAGCTGAGGCAGGACAATTCCCACTTCTGTGTCAGGGCTGAGTTCAGGCGCCACTGCACACCTCAGGGAGCAAGGAGAGGAGCCTTCCCTGTCCCGCTTGGGATGCGCAGAACCACTGGCTGGCTGCTCTCCCGTGGCAGCGGCTATGAAACCAGCCCCGCCTGACACAGCTGTTGTGCCACCCCAGGGGCTGCACCCCATCATCCAGCGTACCCAGCACCCCGGGCCCTATTTCTCCTCTAAAGCAGTGCAGCAAAACAGGAGCCATGTGCCCAGTCCAGTCCTCCCTGTCCCACTGTCTCGGTGGGCACCGGGCCACGTGCCACCCACGGGGACTCTGGCCATAAGCTGACCGACGGAGCAGTCGGCAGTGGGGCTGTGGCACACAACGGGATGAGGGAACATCACAGATGAAAGGCCAAATCCTTCATTAAATCCCACATTAATCTCTAAGAACAGCGATGTCAAAAATCTTAGCAGCAAAATTAAATTTTGTAGCAGTATTTCAGCTGCACAAAATCAATATTAATTACAGTGAGAGAGACATTGCTGTGAGAGGGCCTGACCCAGTATTTACCCACTGCAGTAAAACTCCAGCTTGGCAACTTGTTTATATAAAATAACTGCATGCGTTTTTGTGGCAAACGGCTTCCAATCTGGTGGGTGTCGGGGCTGAATACAGATGTAGCTGGGACAGCAAACGCCCCCCGCGGAGGAGAGGCCCCGGGGAGGCAGCGTGTGGCGGGGCCGGGATGGGGAGGAGAAGGCGGCTGTGGATCCCCAGGGAGGGGTCTGCGGGTGGGCTCTGGTCCAGCAGCACCACAGGGGCCATGTGCCCTCTGCGCCGGGCTCTGCTCCTCGGGGATTTGCTTTCATCCAGAATAAAGCTCATGTCAGAGGGTTAAATCCTGTGTTTAATCATGTTTTCCTTTCAGTTACATTAAAAATGAGTCCCGGAGTGCCAAGAAAGCCCGAGTGGGACCTTTCATGTTCATCAGCCCCCTGGGCAGGCTATTGCCTTCCTTCAGAAATCCCATTTTACTTGTCCTGCTTTGGTCAGCTATAACCAGAGCCGAGCTGGAGCGTGGTCTGCAGCAGAGCCTGCCTGCCTGCCCTGCCTGCCCTGCCTTGTTGGGGCTGCGTGGTCTCCGTGGCCCCTCTTGTCCAAACGGCTTTGCCAGGGGCACGTGCAGGCAGGGCTCTGGGCTCTGTCCCCGTGCCCAGCGAACCCCGCCAGCGCTGCCCGACACAGGCAGCCCGGCTGCCCGTGCAGGGGCTGCACCGAGCTGCAGTCACCTGTCTGTGGGGAGGTGGGACGCATTAAGAAAGGGATTTTGTTTGAATGGCTCCTATTCAGTGTGGGATGTGGGAGTGGAGGGAAATCACTGCAATTTAGTCATGAAAACCTGACTGCTCTCTTGTGCAGGAAAAGCAGAGCCCCGCCATGCAGGTGAGGATGTCCCTGGGCAGGTCACTGCAAAGGGTTGCCTGCCAAAAGTCCAGACGCTGGACATGCAAGGACCAGGCTGCAGTCCGTGTGTCCCCATGGACATGGCTAGAAAACGGTCAGGAGCAGAGCAGGATGTGCCCTTTGTGGAACAGGGGCAGGGGCACATCTGGCAGGGCAGGGGCATATCTGGCTGGGGCTGGGACACACCTGGCCAGGGCAGGGACCCAGGAGTAGGGGTGGGCAGGGGTGTCCCTGCATGTCCCGACCCCGCAGCTCTGGGTCCGGGCTGCTGTGCAGCTCTGCTCGCCAGCACCGGGGCTGGCCGGTCTGGGCATGGGACATCCCTGGCTGCCTGTCGCAGGCAGTTAGTGTCACTTCAGGAGATGATCCAGAACAGGGAATCTGGGGGCAAAGGAATTAAAATGGGCGGGAGAGTTTTAATTAGAGAAAGAAATCAGAGCCTGTAATCAGCCGGGTGAATGACTGCCCGCTGTGGGGAATTCTCTGTATGTCAAATGGCATCAATCAAAATGCCACTTCTTATAAAACTGCCTCTGCGCAGGAGGAGAGGCTGCTCTGTCCCTGCCCCCAGGGCTGTGCTGCGCCTCGGGCAGGGCATCCCCCCCCAGCTGCGGTCCCCTGGGCTCCCGGGCACCCCACGGCGCAGGGGCGCGGGGCCGGGGCCAGCCTGTCCGTGCCCTGTGCGGAGCTGGCACCAGCAGCCCTGCACCGGGCTGGGGTCGGCGGCTGGGCCGTGTGGGGGGTGCCGCTGCGCCCTGCCCCGGCCCCCAGCCCTGCTCTGGGGGCCAGGCATGGGACGGCTTCTTTGGGGGCCATACCCAGCTCCTGTGCCTACCTCCAGGCTCATTGCAGGTAACATTAATGGCTGCAAAACTTTTTAATTCTCAGAAACACAACAGGGGCATGTTTTCTGGTGTGCTGGGGCAGGAGGTGGTGTCCGGTGACCGGGCGGCTGGCAAATGGTTCCCTTTGGTCCTGTGTCCACCCGCAGCATCCGCAGCCACAGAGAGCTTTGGCAGCCCGTGCAGGCAGCCCAGCCGCCTCAGTGATGCCAGTCCCAGGCCCGCAGGACAGGGGGTGCAGGCTGGGAGCGGTGGGTCCTGGCTGAGCACGGGCTGACAGCCAGCGCCCGGCAGCAGTGCCAGGGCGCAGGAGAGGGGCCCTGAGGCCAGCAGGGACAACAGGCCGGCCTTGGCCATGTCGTTCCTGCCGCATCTCGCTCTCCTGTGTGCAGGCTCCAGTGACTCACCTCCTGTCCATGCTGGGCTGTGCTCAGCTAACATCTGTAGGGGTTCCTATAGAAACATATTTCATGCACCAATTGCTTGGCAGTGTGGAGGTAAAATGGTTCATGCTCTGCATTTCTCCAGGAGAAGAGCAGCTTTCCTGGAGACGAAGCAGTTGGAGTGGGAAGAGGAGCGCTGCCATGCTGAACCATGAGGAGGGCCAGGGCTGAGCCGTGTGGGACGTGCAGATGCAGCGGGAGAGGCGCGAGGCCGGGGAGGCCCCAGCAGCGAAGTGGCCGGGACCATGGCCGTGGGCAGCAGGCCACCGTGAGCAGCCGAGGTGCCACATCTCCCAGGGTCTCCCCCACTGTCTCCTCTGCGTTGGCCCAAGGACTTGGTCACAAGTACACACCATGAAGGGCTGTGCTGCCCGGGGCTCCCTGTCCCGCATCCCCGTGCACAAGGTGTTCTCGCTGCACCAGCCGCTGAGCTAAACACTTTTGACTCTATTTATTACTAAAAAATTATGCAACTGGGTCGTGTTTCGCTATTTTTTATGCATGAGCCAAGCAGCAAATTCCATTATTTAAAAAAAACTCTTTTAGCTAGTGATGCACTAGACCACGCAAGTAAATGCCTAAAATAATTCCAGCTGACACCTTTATGAAGGCAGAGTGAAGTTTAAAGTCTACACAAGCCTTTCATTTGTAATCTCACATCCCTCCTAACTGGCTTCTGGGAGCTGTGCTTTCATCCGGCTCTTTAATCCCCTTTGCTGGCTGCGCCCGTGCCCCGTGGGGGGGTGCAACCCCCCGACCTCGGCGCAGGATTGAGCGAACAAGGGCTCGGGAGGGCTGCGCCGCTCCAGCGCCCGCTCGCGCAGCCAGGGCAGGCTTTGGCCTGGAGACCCTGCTGTGACAGCAAACAACATCTGCAAACATCTGCGAACAGCAGGCATGGCAGGGACACAAACCGGGAAGATCTCGAAGGGCAAAAATCATGCAAAGAAATAGCGGGAGGCTGAGCCCCAGAGGGGGCCTGGGGGCAGCTCCCGGAGGTTGCCTGCAGCCCCCTGGGTGCCCTCTCACCCCCCCTGGGGCGCAGAGGGACCCTGGGGACCCTCCCCAGGCAGGGGCAGGGGCCGCGGGGGGCCAGCCTGCTGCCCACAGCCCCCCTGGAGACGGTGCGAGGGACCCTGGCAAGGGATGGGGTAGGAAATGCAGGCGCTTCATCTCGTTTCTGCCCACCGCCTTCTCCCTGCTTATTTACTGATGGTTTTTAAAAACACGTCTGCCAGTGGCCGGTGGCCGATGCTTTGTCTCTCTGAAGGCTGGCTTTGCTGGTGGCTTGCTCCGAGAGGCAACGAGGCCATAGTTAATCACACCAACCTGATTATTTCCAGCTAAATTCCACCCTTCAGCCTGACCTTGTTACTTTAATGAACAGGACACTGAGATTTTTCTTACCATAAAAAATTTTGGTTGACCCCAAAAGTAAAAGATGACAAACAAACCATGATATAAATAACCTGGCCTCTGGAAAAAAAGCATTAAAGGTAACTTGTCAATTAGCCCTTTTCTCACCAATAAATCGCCATACTGTGGCATCTGACCCTGGCTAGGCTGACATTTCTATAACCCATTTGCCACCGTTCATGTAGTAAATGGCTTCCAGTCACCCTAAATTTGGAGATTTTAATCTCCTATATTAAGTCAGTGGTTCTTAGTAATCCAGTGAATTTATTTTTATTGGCTTTGTAAATCAGAGTTATCCATGTCAGTGACCGTGGTCAGGGAGAGAAGCGTTTGTCTGTGAAATTGGGTTGACACAGACCATTGACTGCAATGATAACAGGTGATTTGCAGGGCTGGCTGGACAAGCCATTTACACCAAGCAGATTATAATATAACAATAGAAAGGTTTCATTACTGGAAAAACAGTCAAAGCTACAGCACACCTGGACGAAGGGGGCAGGATGGGGAAGGGATGCCCTCACTCCGCCACTGGAGTGGCGCTGAGCCCCTGGGATGGGGACAGGACCCCTTGGGGACACAGCCTGGGGTGCAGGATGGGCTAAATGAGGAATCACGCCTCTAACACCAGTCTGCCTGGACGCCAGCCTGTGCCCACTGCCCTCTGCCCCGGGCGACACCGCTGCGTGCTGCTCCTGCTGCAGGACTGCCCTGCACTCAGTGGGCTACAGCATCCCTCCAGCTGCCGAGAATTTCCTGACCTGGAAGAACGGGAACTCCCAGACCGTGAACATGCGCCATTTTTAAGATCTATTGTGATTATGTAATTGGCTTCAGGCTAAACATCGATTCCTGCAGAGAAATGGGCACCCCCGAGAAAACAACCCATAATTAATATGTTTGCCAACCCATGCTGATGCTGCCTTCGAACATGCTCCGGCACCAGCGTCTGCTGATGGAGTGCGCGTGGGCTCAGCGAGCAGACACCGTGGCACGTCGGCCTCCTCCCAGCTGCCCTGCGAGCGGCACCTGCGCTGCACCGGGCTCCCTGCAAGAGCAGGGCTGGGCTGCGCCCACTCCCAGCAGCACGACTGTGCCCTGGTCCCCGTGGAGGGGATGGAGGGTGTAGGGGCACCACCTGAACACCGGGCGCTGTGGACAGGCTGTGGGCTGAGGGTGCAAACCTGGCATGAGGAGCGGCTGCACGGTGGCTGGCACCGAGGCACAGCTCCACCAGCATCGCGCTTCCCGGCAGCACGGCTCGTAAATCTGAGGCTGAGCAGTGGCTGGAGAGGTGGAGGAGAGCAGTGATTAACTGAGCGTGTGGGAGGCATGGCAGTCGCCCCAGCCAGCTCTGCTGGGAGCAGTCGTTGAGGGCTGCCATTAGCTGAGATTTACACACAGGGTTGGTGATAACTGTCTAATCTCCTCACACTTTTGGGATGTGCTCCAGAGGGTGCTCTGTGGATCAGGAGGGATGGGGCCAGGAGCCGGCAGCAGCTTGGCATGGGTCAGGAGGAGCAGCACTGGGACCAGGGTCTGGCCGGCCCCAGGGGACCGGAGCCAGGCTGGGTTGCACAGGGGCTGCGGTCCCAGCCCAGGACGGGCACTGCCCCGTGGCCCCACGGATTCTGCTGCAGGCCCATGGTCGCCCAGCTGGGACCCGCTGCATGCTCCTGGGGACCGCTCTGCAGCCCATGCCCCACACAGCCCTGGGCACCAGGAGCTGGCCCGGGGCTCTCCGGGCACTCACCTCCCCAAGTGGGGCCCTGGGAGGCGAAGGGCTCTCGAGGAGACACCTCACCCATCCCTCTGCCCAAGGTCTGGCCTGCCCTGTGCCAAACCACTTGCATTCAGCGCGTGGGAGCTGAGCTTCCGAGCCGCCCAGTCAGCTGCAGCAGGGGATCAAACAGGTACCGACCTGACAGACATTTACCGTCCCTGTGTAATATATGTAACGTACTGCCTATCTGCCTGTATAGGAAGCAGTCAGAGACAGTTCGTTATTTAATGGCCCTTCCCAAGAAGGGGAATGAGGGTGGTGAGGGTGGCTGTGCCACCTCATTCTGCAGATCTAGGTACAAGCCTCGACTGAAATGTTTACTTATCCCTGTGGAAGTGCCTGGGATGCTCCGGTGCAGCTGGAACGTTGCTACTGCATCTGCACTGTGCGGAGCACCTTGTAGCTGCTGGTGAAGCACATCTGCGGGTATTTAGGAGTAGCAATTCCCTGGCAGAGCTGAATAATGTCATCAGCTGTTGAACACGTGTCAGATGACCTTTCCCTGCACTCTCCATGAAATCCCATTAATCAGAAGAGCAGAGCAGAGCTAAGAACTCTTTAACAAAATTATTGTAATCTCTGGGTTTCTCATTCATCATGCAGCAGCTCAGCAGCCTCTGTACTCCCTGTGGGTGTTAGAGGATCCCCCAGTCTTTGCTTTGAAACACCCTTCCCCTTTCTTTTTCTGTCCTTCAGCTCCACAGACTTGTGGTTCCTTTGCCTATTAGAGCTTTGCAAATTCCCACTCGCCGGGCTTGCAGGTTTGCTCATTCTTAGCGGGCACCTTATGGCACCTTCCCAAATCTCTGGCAGAGCGGCAAGAGCTGTGGGGGGCTGCAAGCTGGCAAGTGGGGGTGATGCTGCCATCTGTCGCCGCATCAGATAAGCCAGGAGGGGAGCAGAGGCATCGCAGTGACCCTGTCTTGCTGGAGGGTGGCGAACCCTTCCCTATAGGGACTGCCCACACGCATGCACACGTGTGTGCAAGGATGTCCTCTCAGCTCCGGCGCAGCCGCCCCGGCCCGTGGGGGGATGCTGCGCACGTGGCTGCGGTGCTGGGGCTGCCCGGCACTGCGGGGCCCCTGGCCTCGCGGGCGGCTGCGGGGCTCCAAGTAAAGCGTTTTGCGGAGTCCCCGGTGAGCGGGTGGCTCGTGGCAGGGCATGCTGTGCTCCTTGGTCGTGGGTGATTCCAGCTGGCTTGGGTCTGTGAACCAGAGCCACCTCTGAATATTCCCACTTTAATCAGGCTGTCCTCTGGGGAAGGGGCTTGTCAGCGCTGGTATTTTTTCTGCAAGATGAAAGAAAAATATGTAAACGAGAGGCGCAGAGAGAGAGATGGAGCAGATTTACAGCTGTGATCAGCTGCCTGGCATGGAAATTCCCAGGAAGGCTTTTGCCTGGAGCACGCTCAGACAAGTGGCTGTTAACCCTGGGGCCCATGGGACCTGTAAGCATCCCACGCTCCTCACAGCGGGATGTGAGGCTGAACTAGCCCTTTTCCCCAGGAAAATAAGAGTGCTGCTGGCTGCTGCTGGCGCTGGATGTCTCGGGGACGGTGAAACACGGTGAAACATGGCACACAGGCGTGTCGCTCCCCAAGCACCAGGGAAGGCAGCTGCGTGTTCCTGGCGGGCCCTGGTCCTGCGCCGTGCCGTCACCACGGGGCTGGGCTGGGGACCGCTGTGCCCTACCGGCAGCAGTGTGAGCAGCCTCAGCTGCAGCTCCTGCATGCGCTCGTTTAACACGCAGGAACTTGTGACAGCGCTGAATCCCTCAGATGTGTGCACAGATCTGGTGCCTTTGATTTGAGAAGTCTGAGCTTGTCCTGGTGTTTATAATGAGGGTGCGCTGCAAAGCAATAGGATCCGGATTGCTGGCAGATGCTGTATTTCCAAACTAACAAGAAAAGGAGATCAGTCGAGGTAACTGTTTGCCTTTTCAAAGCTTTGCGAGCAACAAAACACGGGTCAAACGGAGACAGGAATAATTCTGGCCAGAGCTTGCCTATTGCCCACGCGGGGAGCGCAGGGGCTGCTCTGCCCAGGGCCCCACCGGCGCCCGGTGCGGGGCGGTGATGGGTGACGGGCAGGCAGGGTGGGAGCTCTGCCACGGCCGCGGCAGCTCCCATCCCACCTCCGCTGCCCTCCCCTGCGCGGCTGCTGGCAGCTGAGCCACCGACCCTGCCTCGCACCCCTGCTGCCGCGGCCCCTCTCCTCCCATGGGCAGGGGACATCTCCAGTCCTGCAGCAGCTCCACCCAGAGCCCCCAGCGCTGCATGGCTGCTGCCCCCGGGAGGAACCCACACTTCACTTCCTGGGCAAAGATCTTCCCTGGTTGCTGGTAATCACAAACCAGGACAAAGTAAAATCTTGTGGACTGGGCAGTTGGGGAAAAAGTGTGTTCAGAGGCTGTGGAAGGATCCCACTGGAACTTTTCAGCAGGGTAATGTGAATGTGGTGGTGTCTCATAGAAGAGAAAATACTGCAGCAAAGCTGGAACAAAACAACGAGGGAGAACTGTAATGAAAGATGGCATTTATACTTCAAATCATCTCCAGTTTTTCCGCTGAGAGTTTCATCAGTGCTGACAATTTCCTTCAGAACACCTCAGTGTCAGCAAGCCAGGGCTGGTGGTGGGAGGTATTTGGCCGAGAGGGTCTCGACCAGGTCTGGTGGCAGCGCCAGCTTGCTTTGCCCCCAGAGGGAGGGGGCTGGCTCCTGCCGGCTCCTGCCACCCTCCCAGCCAGCCTGGTGGGGCAGCTCCCTGCCCTCAGTTTCGGCGGGTTTGAGCCCCCGGAGAGCAGGGCTCTGGGGACGGGGCTGTGCTGCCGGTTTGCCCAGCCCTGGTCTCGTGCGGTTGTTTATCACGGGCACCGCGGGCCACGGAGGGCACATGACTGCAGCGGCCCCCGATCTCCCTGCTGCCTTGCTGGCCAGGGCAGAGCTGTTTGCCAGGCAGGTCTCTACCCCAGGACTAGCTGCTCCTTTGGCTGCGACTGCAGGATCCCAGAGCTGCGCATTACCAGTTCCAGCCTGGCTCTGCCTTTCATTCCATGCAACAACTCGAAGAATTAATTTTCGGCTGTAGAGCAGCATTCAGAAATATCCCCCTGGCGTCTTCCTTTTCAGTAAGTCCCAGCTTGCAAGGTCTGTGCTTAATTAGTGAGTTAAATACTCCAGAGTTCAGGCTGGCTTGTTGAAACTCAAGTCCTCTCACGCTGCGACATCCCTGCAGGCTCTCCCAAGCACAGAGGATGGCACGGGGCGCATGGCAGGGCTGATCTGAAAGCTTGGGGAGCGGATGGCGGGATGGATGCCCCTCGCCCAGACTGCACGCTGCAGGTAGGCATCAGCCCGGCGTGGCCCTCGCTCCCCTCCGTTGGCTCTGCCAGCCCTGGGAGGCCTCTCGCACACTGGATTTCAGACATGGCAGGGTCAGGAGCAGGGAGCCTTTCTAGGGATGATTTTTACCCACCCTCAGAGAGTGGCAAAGATAGACCGAGTGGTCTCACATCCCCCCTCCCACCCCATAACTGGCTCTGGTCCCAAGGCGAAGGGCAGGGTGAGCAGCCTGCCAGGCACCGGCGGCACTGGAGCAGTTGGTGTTCCCAGGATTCAGAGCAAGAAGTCAGTTGCAGTGACAGGGGGGATTGCTTCAGCACTGAACTGAGTCCCCGTGGCGTGCCACTGTCCCCACAGCAGGCTGCAGCCTGGGGCTGGGCTCCGTGGCCATGCCGACTCACTCCACAGATCCTGCTCAGCCCTCAGTTCGCTTGGTCACGGCGGGAGAGCCACGGCTCTGCAGGGAGGAACGGGCAACCAAGAGGAGATGGAGACTTTCCCGGGACACAAGCCCTGCTCTGAGGGCAGTTGGAAGGTGCAAAGCAGTGGCAGCAGCACAGCTCTGCGCACCGTATTTGCCAAGACAAGCTGGCAGAAGAGCAGAAAGTGAAGGACAGGTAACTCACAGGACCCATGGAGTGGAACACCGACGACTCAAACCCAGCAATTTTAAAAAGCATCTATCACAGCAGAGCAGTCTGAACTCTGGCCCCAGTGAAGGCCACTTCTTCATGAGTAATCACTAGGTATAAGTACAGCACATTAATAATGCACATATTGATTGGTTCCAACGCCGCGCCACATACGTGCTCGAATCAATAATCCTGCTTAAGTACATGTACCACAAAACTTTCAAGAAATACCACCCCTACACTTTAGCAAAACACTGGGCTGTCACCTCCTAAGTTTATTAATTGACAGTGCTGCCATCAGACCTGCCTCCAGCCCTGGCCCTGCCCGTACTGGCGGAGACCCCTCCTCTGCCCCCCGCTGCCAGCATGAGCCCCTGCAGAAGCCCCTGTGGGAGCATGACGCTGCCTCCGAACCTGGCCTTGCCCCCGGTTCGGGGGAAAGGAGCCCACTGAGCACAGACACCGAGTCTGGGGACGTGGAGAGAAGCAGGAGTGGGGTGTAGGGATGCATCTGCAGGTGCAAAGTGTGTGACACGCTTCAACACGGATGCAAACGGCTGCACCATCAGGAGCAGCGGAAGAGATGAGCTCTGTGGACCACATAGTTCAACAGTTTATTTCAGGGCTGTTAAACGCTGGTTTACATATTTATTAAATTGAAGACAGTTTCTTCCTATGAAAGTGTATCAGTGATTACTCTGCCTGACAAGCAGCCACCGTTGGCTGGAAGTGGTGTCTGACTTGCAGCACTTGCATTTTCTGTATTACCCTGCGATGATGCTGCTCAAGTCACTCAGCAACAGCCAGGGGTGCTTGGAAGCAATGGCTGAAGGGACAATTTAGGAAGAAACCATCACGATGATCCCAGCACCAGGGTGCTGTATTCTGCATGCCTGACATGGCACCTCTGATTGATGAGTCCTGCACTTCACTCCAATCTGTTCAGAGTTAGGCAATGGCAATCATTTTTTTCAAGCCTTGTCATATATAAAAGCAATTGAGTCAGCAGGCACCAGTTGTCTGGCACAAGAAGAGATTATATTTTTACAAGGTTTTGCAGAAGGTCTATAAAAATTTGTTCTTTCTTTAAAAAATAAATACAGATATGTCAACACCTCTCTGAAAAAAAAAAAAAAACCAAACCAGGGAAAAATTAAACTTGCAAATTGAAACATTATGTCTGCAAAAGATGTGCTTAAAGAGCCTTTTTGTCGCTCATATTAAACTACAAGGATTTTGTGTATAAACTGTGTTTCAGGCCAATGCCTTTGGAAAACTGGGAATTTCCCTCATAGTTCTGGTCCCAGATTGTGGAACCACTGCTGTTGCTGCATGCTTTCTCTTGTGGAGGAGAGCAGATGGGCTTGGGTGCCCGAGAGCAAGAGCCAGGGCGCCGGCATCCCCCCCGCTGTCCCAAGCAGCAGGACCGGTGATGCTTTGACAGGGCTGGGGGAGCTGCAAAGCTGCTGGTGCCCCCAAGTTTGTGGCAATGGCCAGCAAGGCGGGGACAGCCGGCCAGAGGCAGAGCTGGGGTTGGCAACCTGGTGGCACTGTGATGCCCTGGATCCATGGAGAATCCCCTCAGCCCCTCAGAGAGGGACCAGCTAGGATTCACGCTGGGGATCGGAGCAAGAGCCGAGATGGAGAGCACTGCTGCTTGGCCTGCACTGTACCCAGCAGCACCCCAGAGAAGGCCCCGGGGGGGCTCTGCCATGCCAGTCCTGCCAGGCCCCGCCGCTGCCGGCATCGGTTCATTACCGCTGGTCGCTCAGCGGTTGTTGGAGCTGTAGGAAACGCCAACATGAATCTGCAGCTATGGATTTTTTTTTGACAGAAGCTGACCCCTCGGGGTTGCTATTCATTACATGTTTGAGAAGGAGCTACAGTAGTTATAGCAAATCTTTTTATAATGATCTTTCATTGTAGATGTAGACTATTAATTATCAGAGGGTATTAAAAAAAGTATTAGCCCTCTGACCCCGGGAGATGCACATGGGCTTTTCAGGTGTCTCCCACAGATCTATCAGGGCCATGGCTGTTCATCAGGGCAGGGATGGGTGCTGCAGGTAGTGGGTGCCGGCACTGCTCACTTGCGGAGCTGAGCCTTGCCCTGCGTGGAGCAGCAGTGTCCCCCTGCTCCTGGCAGCCCCTCGAGCAGACTGCGCTCAGCACCTTCGGGATCGCCCAACTCCCCTGCCCCACTGCAGCTAAAATCTACCTGGAGGCAGAGACCACCAAGCGCAGGGACCTTCCCGGCCTGTCCGCCCTGGGGAGGAGGTGATGGGCACCGTGGGGCTGGGATGGCTCTGGCCGCAGAGTACCAGCCCTGGGCACCCCTCGGCCCCTGGCTGCCTGTGGCACATGGCTCCAGTGGCGCTGGAGCACCGCTGGCAGCACCACACACATTCTGTGCTTGAAATGCATGTTAAAAATTTGTCTTCCCCTTCATTAATGCTGGAATTTATTGCAGAAGAGAGAATTTCTTTATTTTAGAAAACCTTTAGGTGGAACACAAGCAAATTGCTAGCTTTTACTAGCATATAAACTGGGAAAAACCTTTGAGATACATCTACATTACACTAAACTGCATCCATAATTCATACCTAAAGGAGAAATTTTTAGCTCCCTCAGAGGTTTGCTGGTATCTATTATTGATGGGACCATGTTAGGCAACAATAGGCTCCCTCTTATTCACACGCCATTTACTGGTTGAGTCAGGCTGCAGCACCTCCGCTCAGCAGCGTGAGCTCTCAATTAGATTTTTGCAAGGATTTGGAAGGGATTTAGTTAAGAAGCTGAAGTGATGTGGACTGAGTGAGGTGGGAGAGTATTTCTAGAGGGATTCTTGCTCCCGCTGGTTAATCAATAGATCAGGAACGCAAAAGACACTCGGAACAATTAGTTGCTATTCAGATCTCCAAGAGCAGCATTTGCTCAGTAAAACTCTGGGGATACAAGCGTCTTCTGAACTGGGAATACTGTAATCCGTTAATCGCAGTGGCCGGAGGGCGGCTGTCCTGCAGTGGAGCAGAGAGGCTCAGGGCGGAATCACCGAGTGTTTAACCGTGCATAACGCCGGCGGGTCTCAGCTCCCTGCCTGGCAAGTAATTACTGCCGTGATTGCACCATTTGCAGACCTTTCAGAGCCAGCTGGATGAAGCCCAAGTGCTGCAGGGAGCAATTGTCCCCCGTGTTCCTGGGTTTTGGTGGCTGGATGCCGGCATCTCCCTCCCAGGAGGTCTCAGGTCAGCATCTGGACCCAGGGCTGCTGGGGAGCCCAGAGCTGCCGAGAGCCTGTCCCCAGCCCCTGCCGCATGGGACGGCCCCACGGGGTGAGGGTGCACCAGCCCTGCACCCCTCAGGGTGGCCTGAAAAGGCTGGGGAAGGATTGCACGGACTCTAAACTGGGAGCGTTGGCACCGGCAAGCCCAACGCCTCTTTCCCTCCTTTCCCAAATGCAAAATTTAGCCGAAGCGTTCCTAAATCAGCTCTGTGACTGGCAAAGAGCAAGAGACATGGTTTGTGAAAATGCCTGCGAAATTTGCTTTTCTTTTGAAAACTGAGATTTTTCTTTTAAGTCAGTCAAAACCGAAAATCAAACAGATAATGTGCCCCAGCATTATGGGGCACCTCATCTCCACTGACAGAAACGGGGCAACTCTGGCGCCTGCGAGCCAAGGCAGGGATGGGGTGAGGGGACAGTCCCATGGCCAGGGCCGAGCTGTGCTCTAGGACACTGAAACCCCTACTCCAGTGCTTGGGTGAAAGGGAATGTTTGGAGGGAAGAAGATGAATCAAGAGCAGTTCTCATCATGATTATAAATTAAGGAAATGTGTCTAGCACATGCACGTATTTACAAAGCATGTAGCAGTTAGCTTAAATCTAAGATAAAGGTTGCTGTTAACATAAAAATCCCATCCTTCCCAACCCATCAATTCTGAATTGAATTAGATCCAGAAACCACAATGCAAATCTCAGGGCTACAAATCTCGCTGACAATATGTTTTGTTCCACAAACAGATGCAAAGCCAAGTATAAAACCACACAACAATCCTTATCTGACAGATTTCCCTTTGATTAGCTTTTAATTGCTCATAAAGATTTAGGTGGTTTACGTCTCTTCTGCGTGGCAGAGGAGCAGCATCCCTGCAGGGTCACGGTGATGTCCAGCCAGCAAACCCAGGCTCTTCCCAGAGAACAGCTCTCCACTGCTGGGAGAGCTCTGCCCACGTAGCCCACCTTCAGTGCTGCTCTCCAGCTTGGGTGCTTCCCTCTGGTTTCGGTGCTTCTCTCCATATCTCCCCCTCCCTGGTTTATTTCAGTGTTAGCTGGGGATAGTCAATGAGGATGGAAACAAATGACTGCCGAAGGAGCTGCAAAACAAAATCTTTCTGGAACAAAACACATCAATCGTGGCTCCGAGCCAAGGTAGTTATTGCAGAATTTCCCTGGCGTTACCCAGATCTGAGGGATTATGATTTGCCTCCCTTTGCCGGCGCAGCTGGAGCAGGGCGCTCAGCGCTGGGGCAGGGCTGGCACTGTCTCTGCGCTCAGCAGAGGTCTCCGGGTGCGCTCTCGGCGCCCACCCTGCCCAGGTGAGCTGGGCCCTCTGGGGGGCTGCGCCGCAGGCACAGGCGCGGTGGCTGCTGGCTGGGGATGGTCGGGACGCAGGCACCGGCTGCCCTGCTCTGGGCGCGCAGGCAGCAGACCCCTCTGCCACCGCTGCTGGCAGCGCCCACCCTCGCAAGCTGCAGGGAGGTGGATGCTTGTTTCCTCCTGTCTTCCGGAGCGAGCACCAGGATTAGCGGAAACTGAGCTTGTCAGGGGTCTCATGTTATTGTTTATGAGAGGTTTGCATGAAATTTTAGGATTTACAAAGTAGTCATATCATTTAATCCTCTTTAATGAGGTTTGGGGATTTATGGGCCAGACATATTCATTTGCAGCTTGCACAATTAACCTTGGTTAACCTATAAAGAAAACTTCAGGATAAGTTTGACTTCTCCAATTACTAAAGCCGGGGACTGGAAGGGCGGCAGGCAGCCCACATGCCCCGGCCCTCTCGTGCTGTTAAGTATCATGTACAGAAGAGCCAGCCGCATCCTGTGCATTAGGAACAGTCCTGCCTCTCAGCTGTGTACGTGCTTGTGTACACTCGTTCCCTGACAGTTTATCCAGGGATTAAGCATCTGGGCTGAGCTGTGGCAGAGCTCGGCGGTGCTGCGGGGCCAGGAGCAGCGTTTGCTCCCACAGGTGCTGGAAGGCAGCAAGACCTCCTTTTCTAGGGAACATGAAGGACACAGGGCATGGACGGTGCAGGGTCCAGGGCGATGGGAGCAGCATCTCACCCTGGACCCCGGCTTTGGTGCAGCGCTGGCAGCCCTGGGGAACCACCTGGAGCTCCTGAGTGCGAGGGAGTCCCCCGTGCCCCGGCTGTGTAGTCCTGGGCTCCTCCACCTCCAGCCCCCAGCAGTACCTGTGTTGGCGGCAGCAGTTGGCGCAGCGCAGCCGGTGTCTTGGCCGGCACCCAATGCATTGGGAGGACAAAACAAACCCGCGGCGTACTGCAACACAGCAAGGTGTGCGGCGCGTGGGAAGGGAGAGCCCTCGGCGTAAGAGGGAACACCTGGGCAGTGTCCCCAGCCAGCGGTGACATCTGGGCAGTGCTGCCAGCCTTTTAAAGATCTCGGAATTCCACAATAAATCAGTATGATAATTTCTTTCTGCAATAAAGCCACTATTCCCGTCACAAGCTCTCATAACCAGCACCTCGATCTTTCTGTGCTCTTTGCTCTTTATTACCTTTCAATGACTTAAGCCCCTGAACCGAATAACTTCATCAAGGTGTCAACCTAAACAGATTTTTCCCTATAATGGCCCAACTCTCACAGGTTCTTAATGAAAAATATTGATTCCGAAGGATTAGTTGCAGATTTATGTGGTGGATGCTGATCCCTCTGTCACCTGATACCTTATCAGTGGATGAAGGAACTGATCCTCCCCACATGGTTTTAAAAAAGCAATCACAGACTGTGTCAAGCAGGAGCTTATTCCCAGAGAAATGCATATAATGCTGTGTCTGGATCAGATACGATGCTTAACAGATAGCTAATAGCAGGGGCTGAGGAACTGCCAGCGTGGCCAGGCCAGTCCGCATCTCCCCGCCGGTGAGAGCCGGTGCTGCTGGCAGCCGGTGCTGGTCCTGCTCCTGTGGGGCACAGCGCAGCCCTGAGCGCAGGAGGGCCGGGGTCCCACGGCGGCCACATCTGCTGCAGTTCCTCGCCGGCCTGGGAGGGCACGTCTGCTCCGGGGCAGAACAGATCTGAGCCGCAGCCCGCAGGGCTGTGAAAGCAGCACCTCAGGCAGCGCCACGTGGCAGTTTTGCTGGGTCTCAGCACGTGCCATGCAGTCACGATGTCCTGTCCCTCTGCAGCCCCAGAGCTGCTGGCACGGCACCACAAACAGCCCTGTGTTCCTCACCTCCCCCTTTCCCTCTGGGAATAGGGTGGACTGGTCCTTACCATCCCAGCCAACCCCTCTGTTCCCTGCAGAATCCAGCTGTGGCTGCTTTGATAGCATCTAAAGGAGGGTCCGACCTGCACGAGTGTGCGGGAGGGAAGGGCTGCTTGTCACGGGCGAAGGAAAAGCAGTCTCCGCAAGGGCAGGAGCTCCTTGGTGCTGTGTGGGGCTCACCTCGCCGGCTGCTGCCCGCCACGAGCATCCCACACCACAGCCCTCGGCCTCAGCCGGGCATCTCCTGTGGGCTGGGTGGCTCCAGGGTCCGGGGGCAGAGCCCTGTCCTGCCTCCTGCTCTGGGCTGCAGAGGAGATTTAACACAGGGAAAAGCTCCCTTCTCTTGGAAATGGCTGGAGGGCTGGCGGGCAGCGCTGTGTGTGCAGGGCAGTGATGGAAAACCACCGGCATGACCCCAAACTGATCCGCGCTACATCGCCCACCAGCGACTCTGGGTCGATCATTTGCTCTAAAGACCGTCATGAGCTTCAGTCTACAAGCCAGCAGATTAAACGACGACACATCAGAGATAAGTGCTGATGACTGGATCCTCTGCCAGCAAACCCCGGGCTGTACCGCACTGTGTTGATGCACCGATAGCACCCTGGCGGGTCCTGCCCGCTCCCTTGGAGGCTCCCCAAGCCCAGGAGCACCCATTGCCGGAGGCAGTGTCCAGCAGCAGCTGGGGCCGTGTGGTGCATCCCCTGCCCAGGCTGGCAGGGACCCTCCCAGCACCCGCGGGGACACGCTGCGGCCGTCCCGCCAGTGGGTCCCAGGGCAGGGACTGGCCCCCCCGGTCCTCTGGCAGCAGGTAATCAGGTCTGGGGGGCTTTCGGGTCCGTGCAGTGGAGGAGACACTGGCAGCAACGGCGTTTAGTGGCAGCCACACATCCGATTAATCTTTTTTCGCTCCCTTCAGAAACTTGCAGCTGAAATTAATACATAAATTACAGCCTGGAGTGAGGCATTATAAATAATAGCAGAAGGGCTTTGATTATTTACATTTTTATGGAATCTGAACTGATCAAATACACAGAAGTCACCAGGCACATGGGAGAATTATGTCATGTTCAGACATGATTTAAAGGCCGTGCAAGAGGGACCCCTCCATGAGAAGCGATCAGGCAGGGCTGGTCACTCTGGACCAGATGAGCGATGTACGGACACCGCAAAATAAACCTCAGCCCTTTGAAACTTTGGAAAGAGAAGAGAAAGCAATGAGCGCCCATGACATCAGCCCCTCAAACATGCCTTTGCCTCCCCACCGTTTGCTGGGTGCAGTAATGAATGTTTTGGCAACAGCCTTGTTCAAAATCTATTAAAATTATTCAAGACTCTGTGAGGAGCCTTGGAAATAGAGGCTGTCCTACAGCAGCAGCATGCGACTATGGCAGCAGAGCTCTGCGTTTCGGGTTGATTTAAAACCTCATTCGTTTTTCATTAGCTCAGAATTGCTGCAGACGAAGGTTCATTTTTACTACGTGCACGGAACGTGAACGAAAACCGGGATTTTGTTTCTCCCATTTACCTAGTGTATGAAGTCACCCGATTCAAGGATGAAAGGAGTTATTTACTTTCAATTACCTAAACATGACTGAGAGCAGGTATATCCCTTCCTCGCTGCCAAATGACTTCCAGACTGCTCATCCAGATACGCTGCCCGTGGCTGGTCCTGCCAGGCAGCGTTGCCCGCAGCCGGAGCTCACCGCCACTGCCAGGTCTCTGCTCGCACCCTGGGATGCTGGGGATAGAGATGTTCCCGGTTCCTCCCTGCCTGGCAGGGCCCTCGGACCACGGGCTCAGCATCACTCCGGGCGGCGCAGCCGTCCTGCCTCGGGGCAGTCCAGCCCCACCGTCCAGGTGGGCAGGCCAGGAGGAGGGATGCAATCCACCTGCTCCAGACGGATGCGACCCACCTGCCCCAGGGGGGATGCCATCCGCCCTCGCCCAGCTGGCGTCCGTCCGGGGCGCCCATGCTGCCGGGGGGACAACCGGCGCCGGCAGTGCACGGCGCCCGCTGAGCAGGTCCCGCAGCGAGCAACCGGCGCAGCGTCCTGCAGCTCTTGCCACCACCCGCTGCCACCTGCGGGAGAGGTGTGCGTCCCACCGGCCTCCCGAGGATGGCAGCCCGCAGAAGCTGCCCGGGCCAGGAGGCAGAGCTGGCAGAGCTCCCCGAAAAGGGGTGCGGAGGCACCACGCTCACCTGGCACCCTGGCACACGGCCAGAACCAGTGCACCGTCCCCACCGCAGCGCAGCGGCCCCATGCGTCAGCCGCTCCCCAGCCACCTCCCCGCTCCCGCTGCAGCCGAAGCACTCCTTCCCTCCCCCAGAGCAAGGAGCCTGTTTTGGGCTGGGCTGCTCTCTTTCTGATTTTGTAATTTAAACGATAATCACACGCCATTCACATTTCCAATTACTTTACCATTCAGGGTAGAAAAAAACTATTCCACTGATTAAAACAGCAATAATTAAAATTGAGACATTGTGCTGTTTCTGCCTTTTAAACATTTTACAAACTCTCCCCCAAATTCCTAATTTCAAAGCTCCCGTCAGGGTCCCAATTTCATGGCTAATTTGTAGAGCCTTCGCCTGTGTAACCGTAAGCGCTGCAGGCGCGGGGCCGGGCAGCGGGCAGGCAGCCCCAGCGGCCGGGGCGCTCCCACGGCTCCCCTCCTGCCGTTATATACTTATTTCTTCACTTTTGCGTTATTACTCCGCAGGCCCTGGGGGTTTGTCAGCATGCCAGGCAGGAGGGGGTCTTGAGGGCCCTGCTCGTTTCCCACCCGTCCCCATTTCACCTGCTCTCAGGCAGCCAAGCGCCCCCCAATCCCTTGCCCCTGCCGGGGTCCCAGCCCTGCCCGTCCCCTGCCAGGCGCCGGCACGGCCCCCCCTCTGCGTGCAGCCCCTCCGCGGCAGCCGCCCACCCACTGCCGAGCCCGTCCCTGCCCGGCAGGCACGTGAAGCCGCTGCTTATTCCCAAACCAGTGGAAATGGGTTGAGCCGCAACCACGGAAAGCTTTTTTCCAGCTGCCTACCTAAGCAGTGAGGCCGTAACGCAGTTTTATTCTGATTTTTCCTCCCAGTCTGGGTTTGCCCACCAAATTCTTCTCCAAAAGTTGGGTGCACCCTGGGCCCAGACAAGCCCTTCGCTTCTAATGGAAAAAGAGGAGTAGAAAAGTAGAAAAGCAGCATACGTGTTGTATGCAAGAAAAAATGAGAATGGATTTTAATTACTTCTAATTGAGTCTCCAGAATTCAGACAGCTTCCAAATACTCGATATCCCATAACATTTAATCACACCTCTTAAAATAAGATCTGTAAAGGTCCCTTCCAAGTTTCACAGAGACGATCCCGTCGGATGCCGGACCTTAAAGGTATTTAAAGAAAGCCCTTACACAAGCAGCAGTTTCAGAGCCTACTGCAGGGAAGCGCACAAGCACAGCCGAGGTGATCTTCAGGTACCGCTGTTAATAAACTGGGCTGATTCATCGGCCCACAGGCATTGAGCGGGTGTATCAGGACGAGTGGAATATCTCCCGTGGCGCTGCCTGGGCGCTGGGGGTCCCGCGCGGCCGCCAGCCGCTGCCGGCTCCCCCCACCCTCGCCGGGAGCCAGCGAGGGGCTCAGCGGAGGCTGCCAGGGGGATGCAGCGGGGCGAGGAGCTGCGGGGCAGGGGAACTCGTCTCCCTTCCCCCTGGACCCCGCGGTTCAGGCAACCGAGTACGGGGTGCCAGGGGGACGCCCTCACCACTGCCTGGAGACCGCCCTGGGTGCTGGAAAGTGATGGACAGGCCCGGTTTAGCTCGAGCCCAGTTTAGTTCAAGGCCAGGGTGCCCGTGTCCGGGACTGCCAGCCACACGCACGCTGCCGGGGCTGCTGGCTGCATCCTGGGCATGACATGAGGCTCGCTGGGTGGCAGAACCCGGCGTGTTGCCCAGGCATGGATATACATTCCCTCCAGTTCCTTGTTTATTATATGACTTTGCTTGAACACTCTCTTTCCTTACGCAAGACCAAGACACGGCTTTGGAAGTAAACATCTGGTTGGGAGCCAGCTGAATAACTGCTAAAAATTGGTATTTTGCTGCTTGTCACCATCACGGATCACAGCCCTTATAATTTGCTACCTACAGCTCTCTGCAGGATGTACATTTCTTGTCCCTAACCTGCATCTAAGACAGAATCCAGCTGTGCAAAATCATATTTCACTTTATTTAGTGTCATGGAAACCTTTGCCTAGACAACAGAGGCACAATGCCAGCCCGGTGCAAGGAGCTCAGCTCCGGTGCGGACTCGAGCTGCAGGGAAGGTGCAGGGAGTTACAGCCTGTGGCTCCCCTGCTGCCCTCAGCGCCTTGCTCAGCCCCTGGCCATGGCATGAGCCCCCGCGGCACTCGAGTCCTGCCAGTGAGCCAGCCCGGCGACTGCGCTTTGGGGGCTGCCAGCTGAAACGGGGGCACCTCCAGCTGTGGGGCATCTGTCCCCCTGGGCACTGAGCCGTTGCTTGGGAATGCTCGCGGTGCTTGTGCCACCCCTGCTCCTGGGTCTCCCCACAGGTCTCCTCCTGGCCTTGGTGGCTGGCCGGGAGGTTTGTGGGGTCCTGGCCCGCCGAGGTGAACTCCACCAGTGCGGCTGCCAAAGCCCAGGGTGTAAAGGGAGAAAAAGAGAAGCCTATAAATAACAGATAACGGAGGCATCCAAGGGTTCTGGGAAAGGCCTGGTGTAGCATCCGTAACAAATAAATTATAAAAACCTGATGAACTAATACACAGCCTTCCCTCCACTCTGGCAGGCTGCTAACCTCCAGCTCTCAACTGTGGCAAAGTGCCAGGAGATGAAAATAGCAAAAAACACCAATTAAATATTAAAACTCACAAATGTAATGCAGAGCAGGAGAGGGGAAGGGGGCACGCGTCAGCTCCAAAGGCAGGGCTGAGTGCTCGACCCAGTGTGAACGGGGTTTCACCATCTGCAAGTAATAAGGACAATTTGTATTGGAGATTAAAGAAGAACTTCCAAGCTCATTTATAATGAAAATTTTTGATGATAATGCCAGTGTTAAGGGTGCAATGGAAATCCACCTACCTTTGGGGTTTCTTGCACACTTACTCCTGACATTTTGTCTGCTTTGCAATTCTTCTGTGCCTGAATTTGCTCCTCAGGTGCCGGAGGCAGCAGGAAAGGAATGGGGAGAGACACACCAAACCTCCTGATGACCCGCTGCATCTCCTGCACCCCAAGGACCTCCTGCCCCCAGGGACCTCCTGCCCCCAGGGACCTCCTGCCCACCCAGGGACCTCTTGCCCGCCCCGGGACCTCCTCGCAGCCCTTCCCCTTTCCGCAGCTGGCTCAGCCTCACTCAAGGAGCCACACGCGGAGGCAGCGTTGCCCGTGCGAGTGGTGCCAAGTGGGGAGTGTGCCAGCCGGCACAGCCCGGCGCTGCCACGAGCAGCGGTTGCAGACCTGCCAGGGACAGCACCAGTAGAGAATTCAGCTAACTCAAAGGCTCCTCATGGAAATGAGGCTTTAATTAGGCGAGAGGGAATCATCTTCCTCAAAGACAGAAAAGAAATCAGGGCCTTTAAAAGGGGGATTTAGCTAGGACATGTGCTTACTGAACGTGGAGATCAAATCTGCTTTGAAGAAGGAGCAGATGAGAAAGTTTTGCTCTCCAAGACACACAGAGCTGTAACACCACCTCCACATCCCGTGGAGCCTCCAGCAGCAGCACTGATGCGTGGCCCATGGCCACGCTGCCGACGCCGGGGGG
>VZTL01061754.1:0-14984 GCA_013400535.1 Scopus umbretta | reverse complement strand
AATACATAGAGCTTTCCTGACATTGTGCAAGATCACCTTATTTCCCTTAATGAGAACAACTGAGCTTGCAGTGCATTTATAACCTGGTTTGAGATAACTGCAAGTAATAAATGTTTAAGCGTTAGATGTTCTTCATGACATTACTGAGTTCTGATTGTATTTTTGAAGGTATTCGTAAGGAAGTTTATTCTTAAGCACATTAGCGACGGGAACATGTTACCCAGCAGAACACAGTACACCTAGCACACAAGTACAGAATGAGTACATACAGTTCCCATATACTTATGAGCATTACATAAATCAGGGATCAAGAGAAACCGTATTCCTGAGATGACACCATCAGCATCTTTTCACCACTTTTTGTCTAACTTTCTACTTCATTATAAATCTAAAAATTATTAACATAAGCTGCTGCTAGAAAATTTACTTCATAATTAATAAAGTCTTAAACTACTGCATGGATTATAAGAAGAATTATAAGCTTGTCTGCCAGAGCAACAAGTTACCACTTCAATCATCATTTATGAAGAGTTGATGAAACATACTAATGATAATAACAAATACTTTGAAAGCAGTGTGCCAAGAGTGCCCAATATACCTGTGAAGATCACATCCTACTATCAAGGTTCACTGGCTTACATATCTTCAAAAATCTGTAGTTAAGTTCAGCTGAAAAATATAACAGAAATTCAGAAATTATGTTTTAGATCTGCAGGTAAGGCATCAGAGAGAGAAAGAGAATGAATTCCCATTCTTGATATAAATTCTCCATGGAAAAAATTATTCCACTTCAAAACAAAAACTGAATAGTTTTTAGTGACTAGAAAGTATTTTTTGTGTGTAAAACAGAATCTTAAATTGTCAGATTTAACTTGTTTTGGAAACCACATTCATTTTTTAGCTTTGCTTTTTATTCTTTTCATAAATAATTTTTTAAAAACAAAAAATACATCAGAACAGGTGAAACAAAACAGATATATGTTATATTGAAAAAAATGCAATATTTCACCCTCTGAAAAGCAGACACTTTTAGCATCCTTAGTACATCTGCATACACATCTACCTAAGCACACAAATAAAGGTAATATAGAAATTAAATTAACATTTCACCGTGTCACACTCTTTGCTTCCTGGGTCACCCAGGGCAGTGAAATTCCCTAGTACCAGGCTAGCTTCCTGCCTTAACTTGCCCTCCTTTTTTGTGCTAGCCACATTCAGCCAGAAAAGCTTTCAGTTTAACTCAGACAAAAGTCAACAGCTAAGTTTTTAATCACATTGAAACAATTTTTTCCAACATAGCTTTTCCAACTAGCTCCAGCTTCGAAGTCAACCTGTACTTGTATTGAAGAAAACGTGTGCTCCTAAGTGTCATAGGCACTTTTTGACATATTTTTCTCTTTACACATCAGGCCCCAGTACTTAAATTGGAACAGACATCCTTCCTTCCTCTGTCTTGTCAACTAAGATTTTGTGCAGTGACTTACGTGCATTTCCAAGCCTCCCTGCAGAGAGCCCTGAATTCATCTGGGGCCTCTGGACTCTGCTGGGGCTCCGTGGTGGGTGGCAGGCACACAAAAGCACAGTGCAGAATCCAAAGCAGAAGTGATTCATGCTGAATTAGAGCTTTTAAGACCTCCTCATTAAAAAATTCCACAGTGGCTCTGCTTACCATGAATAGCATTCCCTAAAGTACTTGCATAGCATCTGCCACCCAGAAATAATTAATTGTCCAAGAGTGAGGAAAGGTGCATACAACAAGTCAGATTGGTTGTTCTTCCTATGTTCTGTTGTTAAAGGGAATGACAAGGGTAAAAATGCTGAGACAGATCAGCAATTACTTCACCACACAAAAGTACAAGACAGCAAAGAATGTTTACATTTCAGCAATGACAGAGCAGATGAACACAGCTACCACAGAGCAACACTGCAAGCTCTGAAATTATTTACATGTGAAAGCATGTTCTAAAGTTCCTCAGAGCTTTCCTGCCAATACAAATTGTACTGGTTTAACTACAGTAGTATTGTCAGAACTCTGTAGCCCAGTCCACAGTGTACATGTGGTTACAGGAGCACTAAGATGATCGTACAAACTGGTATTAAGCCACATAAGGATAAGTGATCATTATATAAATGCATCCAGCCTAGCAAGACTGTGCCACCTTAACAGATAAATCACAACCATAACTAGGAGCATCATGTTTTCACAAAAGCAACCTGCCTTTCAGATAACAGATATGCTTAGACAGCCAACACAAGTCAAAGGTTCAGAAAAACAAGAAGCAAGGGTATTCTGAAGTAGGAGGAGCAGCTCACAGAAGATGAAAAAGAAGGGAGGCACCGAGTGCAGCCATTATGCAAAACTCACCTCATTACTGACCAAATATTATTGCATTAAAGCTACAGGGTTTCACAGAGTTGTGTTTTTTAGCTGACTAGCTGCCAAAGAATATAGAAAAAAAATATAAAAACTTATGCACAGACCAGATCCATGTTGAAAAAAGAATGCATGAAACATTTCCTTTACGAGTGGTAAATACCTTGATTATATATTGAAAGAAATAAAACTGGGAAATTAAGATATAGTGTATGCCCGGTGTGAAAGAAAAGTGCTTGTGTTTAATATATTGGTAGCACTATCCCCTAGCATTTTAGTAAACACAATCAAAGCAGCACAGCTGGAATTTGTAGCCAACTGAGTTACCAGTTTATGAAGAGCTGCTTAATAGAGACAGTGCCATCTGGCCCAGTTACAAATCATGTATCTTAGGCACGATGGAAAATCATTCCAAATCACTACGTTAAAATTCAACATAGTCTTCTCCTCATTTGCTTTCCCTTTGTTTTTCATCCTCTTTGCCTCATAACCCATATATTTGCACTTTTCATCCTGCTTATCTGTTACCTAAAAACCAAGCAACAGTATGAATGATCTCGTCTCGGCCTAAACGTACAATAATGCTGGTGTAATTTCCTGTCTACTTAACTGAAGGGATTTGGATGCAAATGTTAATAAGGGAAGAAATTAGCATCATTTTCTGAAAGTTTCAGCATATAAAAAAAAATTAGTTTTGGTCTTATCTACTCCTTCCCAACTTATATACAAAGTACTCATTTGGGAATAAACAGACCAGAATGCACAAAAAAGTTTTCACTTTAGCATATTCAGATCACATGGAATAAATAAAAAGAAAACATTCTGTAATGCCAACAACATACCATTATAATAAAGCCTATGCAATAAGCCAGAATAGAAGAGAACTATAAGGACATGAATATTATTACACTCCTGATGCCCAATTTGCCAACATTTTGTGTCAGCACAACTGATGTACAATTTATGCCTTTTTGTTTGTTTTTTGTCTAACAGATTCTGCTTAGGCAAAATTAAATCATATGTGAGACATGTCCTTTGCGCTCCCAGTAGGACTATAATATGCAGTTTGTCCAATACAAATGAAATCTTTATTTAGGAAAAAAATTAATGTTTATAGCCACCAGGTGACCTGTAAAGGAATTTGTTCTGGAACAAATCCTGCAGTCGGTGTTGCCCATTGGTTGTAAATAACTTTCTGAATATTCAGATGTAAGAATTTCAGTGGGCTACATATAGCTACTTTTTACCTTAACATCCTAAGGGTGAGTTATCCTGTCTGAAGAGAATACAGGGATCTTGTCTTCATTCCTTTGAGGAACACTGCAAAAGAACAATTAATCCATTGAAGTTAGCCTTTTAGCCCCATTGTGTTGCTGCCCTTGAGGGCTGCTTCTTTTTCACCCCTATCAGAAGACACAGCAATGACATATGTGGTAGATATGTTTGGTATGTGTTCAAATAGGTACCAAAGTGGTATCACAATGAATAAGTAACTCTGAGCCTTCCTGTTGTAAAATTGCCTCAGAAAAGTGCTTCATTCCAGTGCTTCAGTTTAAATTTGCAAGAACTCACCTGGCAAATGTAAAACCAGAAGTGCTCAGTAGGGAGCTGCTATCGCCTACCTTCAATGACTGACTGTGTAAAATAATCGCTTCTTTCATTACACTCCAGGGAAAAAAAAAAAGCTAACAAAAATATTAGCACCCCTGTTTTGCAGTAACTTGTATGATAACAAATAAAATCTATTTTTATTATACTCAGTAAAGTTTGTATTGTGCAAATCTATGAGCAAATAGGCACATGCATTTCAAGGACAGCTACTTTTAAGAAGAAAAAAAATCATCCAAGATAACCTAGTGAAGTCTTAGGACACATTGATCATTCACTGCACAGCAGAACAAAAGAAAAATAAAATCTCCAAACAGACTGATGGAAATATTTCTGGAAGCAAACATATGTACAGAAAGAGATTGTTTTATGGTATCAAGATATTTTCATTATCAATACCATTAGATTTAGTTTTGCTTCTTGAAATGAATATTCTAGTTGGATGTTGGCATAAAGCTGAACTAAATGAAGCATGAAATTACAGGCAGGTATTCCGATGCTATTTGCTACTTAAGTGCATCTGCATTTTTTCACCAGGAGTTCTCATATTACTGTATAAATACTAATACTCTACTTTACAGATGGGGAGACTAAGATGCTGAATGGTGAGGTTTGCAGCATAGAAATTACAAGCAGTTAGTAATAGTGGTTTCACACATATTGGGACTTAATTCAAACAGTACCACCTCACCTTTCACATAAGCCATGCCCACATGGCATGACTATGCAAATAACTTCACCAGTGGCAGGGGAGGAATTGCCAGCCAAGATCATCAACTCTTGCATGTTTTTATTTCTCTGACAAATCCTCTCTCTAACTGTAGGTTGTCAAACAAAGAGCGTTAAATTCTCTTTGTCATAATAAGCAAGAGACTAGTGAAATATTCTTGCAGAGTTCAAGCTAAGCAAAAGGAGCTGGGTTTGAGGGTTTTTTTCTTTGTTTTATTTAAAGGGGTTAGGCAGGTGAACATTATCTTCTCCATTCTATTCAGTGTCTGAAGTTCTTCTCCACTCACTTTTATGGGAAGGGCATCAAAACCACTTCACCATGGAAGGGAAATAAAAAAGGATTTAAGAAGTTAGCTTCTTGGAGACCACACTGCAAGAGTATCCTGAACCCCAAACTTGATAGATATACACCTGGACAGCTGGGGGAGATAGATTCACATTCAGAGACCTTGCCTAGGGACTGTTTTCACTGATTAATCGTTTACTATAAAATACAGAAATAGCCCCTGGTACACAGAGCAGAATAAAACAGTGATTCTAACTGTCTGGATGTTTCATTTTGAATACAGAAACTTTTTTATGCTTTCGAGTTTTTTTATGCTTTTTGAGGTCTGTAAAGATATATGCATATAACAGTAAAGGAAGTAAACAAATAATACTCTACATTATAATGTAGGAAAAAAAGCTAATTCTAGAGGTTTCCCAGCATTAATCAGTACTTTCAAAGCTGCACCTTTTCAGATTTTTTTATAGTAAACTTAAAAGATGAAGCACCCAATGGTATAGCATACTGAAAGAGATATCTTGTTTGCTGCAATAAATAATGATTGATAATTTGTGGAATAATTTATGATGAGAGAAGAAACTATGTCTCCTAAGAAAGTTTTCATGTCAAAAATATGTTAAATAAGAAAAACATTTGGAGATGGAACTGCAGTGTCTGCATATCGAGTAACAAGAATCTGGGATGAGTAAAAAAACAGCTACTTCCACCATCATGCCTTCTCAAAGATTACAAAAATTCACTAGCTGCTATGAAGTGCCAACAGGAGCCAAGAACAAAAAAAAAGCAAACCCCAAAATATCAAAAAACCCCACAACAGAAGTTCACATCAAAAGGAAGTATAAAACCTCAAAGTTTGAGAGGGAGTAGATTTTCAAGGAATAGAGCTTTTACATAATGAAACCTATTGAATATCAAATAATTTCTGACCAAAAAGGGAAATAATAAAAAAAATGTAAGATACCAGCAGTGTTTGCCATTGCCATTTTTTGTCATCTATAGGTATTCCAGTTCCTGCACATTTCCCTTATTTCTTTATATGAAGCTCCTCCAACAGGAACTTCACATGTTATTTCGAGCTGGTGCCATCACCTTTGGCAGAGAACAAGCAAAAAGCCAGAACCAGCAAAGATCTGAGGTCACACAGAAGCTTGTGAGATGCATTTTTTCAGTCTGCTTTGCAAATAGATGCAATGTTTTAATTAAATGCCAAGACAGCTTCTAGTCCTGAAAGCTTCGGGCACAGTCTCCATCAGAACAGTTACACAAAAATCTGAAGGATGAGACTGTGAAAGACCAGACTGCTCAGACAGTGTGAAGAGCTGGAATCAGAGGCAATACAGAATAACAGTAGCTAGGGCTATCATGAAAGAAATCAACCCAAAATCTTCAAGAATAGTTTGTAGTTTCCAATACTTCCAAATTTGGGATGTCCAAGTAGAGACACACTGTACAGCTTCAAGAAATGTTGGCGTTCTGTATGAAAAAAAGAGTGAAAATCTTCCCTGAGTAAATTCCAATATCATCCTGAATTTGTATAATCAGGATTTTTTGGATCAGGAGAATGAGTGGCAATTAAAGCTTTAAGATCTGTGAATCTGGCCCTCCACCTCTACATCCTTTCAGCTACTCTTCTGTGCATTGTTGGTTACAGAATACTATATTTATTAACCCTTCCTCATAAATATTCTACACAGAAGTATCATCAAGATCAACCAGGAAAAAAAATAGTTACTTTTTTTTTTTTTAAGCCAGAAAGCGAACAATTTTTTCTTAAGACTCAGAATGTTTGTTTCTCAAAAAACAGCAATGCACTAAAAATTAGGTTAAAAGTGTTACTTTTTTTTTAAAGCAGCAGAAACAAGCAAATTAAGAAATACAGATTTGTTTACAATCTTTAAGACAGATATACAACAGAGGAGGGAAAACTGCAGCAATATTTACTTAAAGCATGAGATAAAAAGATACATTTTGTATTCAAATAACAGCCAGGCAATAAGGTATATTCAGTTTTAAAGAAAGACAAAACAACAAATCTATAGGCAAGTTTTATAGCTGTGGGCACAGTGGTCAATTTATGAATTCCTGAGAACAGACTGAGGAGATAAAGCAGCTTCAAAGTAAGTCAGGCATTGTTTTCTCAGCTAGTCTTTTCACAGAAGGTCTTTCAGTACAATGCTACCCACGAAATGCAAGCTTTATCTGGGAGTTGGACTTGATCCTTATGGGTCCCTTCCAACTTGAGATATTCTGCGACTCTATGATTTATAAAATTATTGCCTTTCTTCAGGACTAGGTTCAGAAAGCTACCCTGGAGATTTTTGACACTGATTTCTATTACCCTTCTACCTGTATTTAGACTATGGCAAGCCCATAACCATGCAAAGGAAGAAAATCCCAGGTTTTACCTCTCAAGAAAGTTCTTAAATCAAACAACCCTGAGCAGACTCATCTCTCCAGGGTAAAACAAAAGAAAAAAATAGGTTCTTTAATCAAGCAAGACAACTGGTTTATATGACATAATCATTTCATCATGGAGTACTATTCAACACTTTCATCAACCTGCCTCATCTCCTATCATCACCCCATTTCATAGAATAATAGAATGATTTGAGTTGGAAGGGACCCCTAAGGATCATATAGTTCCAACACCCCTGCCAAGGGCAGGGACGTCTTTCACTAGATCTGGTTGCTCAAAGTCCCCTCCAGCTGACTTTGAACACTTCCAGTGAAGGGGCATCCGCAGCTTCTCTGGACTATCTGCTCCAGTATATCACCACCCTTATTGTAAAAAGTTTTGTTCTTATATCCAACCTAAATCTATTCTCTTTCAGTTTAAAACCATTATCCCTTGTCCTATCATAAAAGGCCCTTGTAAAAAGTCTTTCTCCACCTTTCTTATAAGTCCCGTTTAAATATTGAATGGCTGCAATAAGGTGTCCTTGCAGCTTTCTCTTCTCCAGGCTGAACAACCCCAACTCTCTCAGCCTTTCTTCAAGGGAGAGGTGTTCCAGCCTTATCATTTTCATGTCCATCCTCTAGACTGGCTCTAACAGGTCCATGTTTTTCTTGTGCTGGGAACCCCAGACTTGGACAGAATACTCCAGGTGGGGTCTCAAAAAAGCAGATTAGAGGGGGAGAATCACATCCTTTGACCTGCTTGTCATGCTTCTTTTGATGAAGCCCAGGTTTCATTTGGCTTTCTGAGCTGCAAGTGCACATTTCCAGCTCATGTCCAATTTTTCATACATCAGTATCCCCAAGTCTTTCTCTGCAGGGGTGCTCTCAATCCATTCATCTCCCAGACTGTATTGATACTGGGAATTGCCCCACACAGGTGCAGGACCTTGCACTTGGCCTTGCTGAACTTCATGATGTTTACATGGGTCCACCCCTCCAGCCTGTGAGGGTTCCTCTGGATGGCATCCCTTCACTCAAGCATATTAATTGCCCTGTCAGCTTGNCCCCTGTACTCAGCACTGGTGAGGCCGCACCTCAACTACTGTGTTCAGTTTTGGGCCCCTCACTACAAGAAGGACATCGAGGTGCTGGAGTGTGTCCAGAGAAGGGCAACGAAGCTGGTGAAGGGCCTGGAGAACAAGCCTTATGAGGAGTGGCTGAGGGAACTGGGGTTGTTTAGTTTGGGGAAAAGGAGGCTGAGGAGAGACCTTATGGCTCTCTACAACTTCCTGAAAGGAGGTTGCAGCAAGGTGGGTGTCGGTCTCTTCTTTCAGGTAACAAGTGATAGAACAAGAGGTAATGGCCTCAAGTTGTGCCAGGGGAGGTTTAGATTGGATACTGGGAAAAATTTCTTCACCAAAATTGTTGTCAAGCATTGGAACAGGCTGCCCAGGGAAGTAGTTGAGTCCTAGTCCCTGGAGGTATTTAGAAGACATGAAGATGTGGCACTTAGGGACACAGTTTAATGGTGGACTTGGTAGTGCTAGATTAACAGTTGGACTTGATGATCCTAAATGTCTTTTCCAACCTAAACAATTCTATGATCCTGTGATTTTAAATGGCCTTTAGGAAGCAAGAGAAAGGATATAATGGCTGCCCTTCTGCTCCTATTTCTTGAGCAGTTCGTCCACCAATAATTACAAGTCACTATGTCCAGCATGAAGTAGCAAAACACTTGAGTACTGGCAAGAACTTCTTTAGTCCTGTTCTCTTTCAAATCCTTATCTGTTCCTTTAAGTGAAGATGGTGCAGCATATGGCAGCGCTATGCCTCTGACAGCATTGTCCTTGCCTTACTAAGGCATATTTTGCAACAGTTTAGAGGCTGGAAACATACACTGAAATAAAAGACCTGCATATTCATCTGCTGACACAGGCAGGTTTTTGCTCTCTAGATATAAAGGATTTGGTAAAAGTAGCATGTCATTTGACACCACAGATGCCCCCTTGAGACACTTCAAAATTCCTATCTGCAAATGGCACATAAGCTTTAATCAGCATCTGAGACAGGAGAAGAGAAGCATCTGCTGACCTGTTTTAGCCAAAACATAGACAGTTTCATTCTTCTGAAGACGAAGCACCCATTGATGTAACTCAGCAAGCAATCGCCTATTTTGTTATGGAGAAAATGCAAGGCAGCCAGCTGTCCCTATGAAATCAAACAATCCAGAACCGCTTTCTGAAGCTGCAACTCTCAGTGGAGGCTGGGATCTGCTAAATTAAAACATTAAAAGATGACCTAAAGATTTTTAACTGTAATCACAATTTTATAACTAAGCTAACGATTTCCCCTGTAGCCAAATCTCCATATGTGAGAAAACAAGCAAACATTACTGTATTTTAAATGTTAACTATTTTGTAGGCATACCTCATTAGAGATGGTATCTTGTTAATGTGCCAATTCTCAAATAGCTGTACTGTAAGAAATAATATTGGGTCATATCCTCAGCTGCCTCAAATCATTGACCTCTCTTTCTTCCAATGAAATAGATAAGTACTTTTCACAGTGGTTAGATAGCACATCAACCAATTCACTCTTCACTGCTGAATTTTTAAAGGCAGGTTTTGGAGGGCTTTTCAGTATTAAAAAAAGCAGACAAACAAACCAAGAAACAAAGGCTCTGTCAGTATACCATACAATTTGGAACAGGTTTCAGAATTCAATTTCATGCAAGTTTCCTAACCTGAGTATACCTGGATCATCCTCTGAAAATTCCTGAAGGTAATTATCAAAGTCAAAAAAACCCCAAGTGCCTTTCTAAGGCTCAACTCAAAACCCCTGCCATACTGTCTTTTTTCATATTGCACAAGTCCATCTGTTTTAACAACAGAAGTAGGCATATTGTCAGGCAGATGACATTCAAACAGACTGAGTATCTGAAAAATGTAATACTGTGAAGGAATCCTGCTTTAACACCAGCTCCTTTGCTGAGGATCTGCTGGAGGCAGATGGAAGCTCCTATATGAGTTGAGGGAAATCCCATCTCTGTCACTACTACACTTAAAAAGTACCCTGAAGGATTCTTCCCTAGCAACTCTTCTCAGGCACTATTCTGCCAAAGCTGTGAAGGCAGAAGGAAGTTTAGAAACAGTGAGGTTAGAACATTTCCAACAGATAAGCAAAGGCTGATGAAGACAGTCTTAAAGTGGGTCTCACAATGACTAAAAAAAAAAACAAAAGAACAACATAGAATCATGGAATAGTTTGGGTTGGAAGGGAACTTTAAAGGTCATCTAGTCCAACCCCCTGCAATAAGCAGGGACATCTTCAACTAGATCGGGTTTCTCAGAGTGCCATTCAACCTGACAGAGTGTTTCCAGGGATAGGGCATCTACCACCTTTCTGGGCAACCTGTTCCAGTATTTCACCACACTCATTTTAAAAAATTTCTTCCTACATGTATTCTGAATCTACCCTTTTTTAGTTTAAAACCTTTAAGCCTTGTCCTATTGCAACAGGCCCTGCTAAATGTCTGTCCATGTCTTTCTTATAAGCCTCTTTTAAGTATTGAAAGGCTGCAGTAAGGTCTCCCTGGACCCTTCTCCTCTCCAGGCTGAACAACCCCAACCCTCTCAGCCTTTCAGGGAAGCAGCACCATCTTACCACCAAGCATCAGGTTTGGGACAACCAAGAGAAACTCCTAAAGCTGCTTAGTGTAATGGTTAGAGTTGAGGAGATTGTCATCACCCTTTCCTTCATGCCTTTTCAGTGCACTGCAGTTCTTCCTCTTGAGGTGTTGGCCTACCTACTCCGCTTTATGTCAGTTCAATAAATTCCTGTAGAAGTTCTTCCAAGACAGTTCAGATTATTCCTTAAAATATTTCTTTCATGCAGCTGCAATGAAAATGTGCTCATGTGAATGGCTGAATCAAGAATAGGTGTAAAAAACAAAAAAGAGACACTGAATAGAATTTTCACATAAAAATTATGGATAAACACATTTAGTTTTGACATTTAGCTTGATTTCTTTTGGTTAAGCTCTCATGGGGATCTTTCAACTGGAGCAGATGTTCAGGTTGCAATGGCAGATCAATGGTTTTGACAATACTTGGTCAGGACAAATAAATGTTGAACTTGAGTTGGGCTGACCCAGGGATATCAGAAGCTGTACTTGAGAAAGAAGATCTGCAAAAGTTTATGGCAGGAAAATACCTTTTCAGGTAATTCTAAATAATGTTTCATTCCCAGAAGTCTGCCACCTTCTAGTACAAGTAGCAAGTCTTGAGTACCTGATGGTGAGAGAATCAGCCTGAAAAAAAGAGAAAATAAGTAACCAACTTTTCTGATATAAGGCTGCATAAATAGAAATTTTATTAGAAATGCTGGATTCCTTTCAGAACATCTTTGAGTGAATTCACAAGCTATGTGCAAGAGTAAGAATCTACCAACAGCCCAGACCAGAACAATCAGAGGGGGTATAGCACAGGTAGGGAAATCTAGCATTGCTACTGCTAATGTGTGGTGTCCTTAAGTCATTTCTTCCACTGAAAAAGCAAGAAAATGCTAAAAAAATTCTAGACGATGAGCATGTTTAGCACAGACAAGATCTTCTGAGTTTCTTAGGTATTTTTCTAAAGGAATTGGTATACCTAGAGGTAGTAAAGGATCTGAGAATCTGTTATAGCATAAACTAAGATACAACTGTATTCTTTCCACACTAGTAATGCAAACTTTTCGGCTGCCATATTGCAGATTTCAGTTCTTGCCATGGGACTGAAACAAATGGCTGCAACAAAATTCCTTCAGAGTGGTACATTTGTTCTTTTCTCAGCTGTGGGAAAGTAAGGAAGATTAATTCCTCTTGTTGGTTAAAAAGATTCACAGCAAAGTCTCATTACAAAGTAACGCCTGTCTTATATCCCTTTGCAACAAAACAGACGTGATCTGGTATCCCTGAGAACACAGGTCTAGTAAAACACTCATAACTTCAGTAAATGTTTTCGGGCATGTTCCTGCTCTCCAGCTTCCATATCACAAGGGCTAGTTGGCTATTTTCTGGCACAAGCAGCGCTCTATACAAGCTGCACTTCATTGCACTCCATTTGTTGAGCAGGTGTTTACTTTGTCATCATGGTTCATCAATAAGATCAACTTTCCATTGTAAAAATCAGCACATGCTAGTCTAGTCATGTGCTGCAACACACATAGGTCATGTCCTGTGAAAAGCATATACTATATTTTTCTCAAGTGTTTTCCTGCTCTTGTAGGAGTAGAGGGGTTAGAAGGAGAATGTGAGCCCCATGTCACTCTGAACAGAAACCTCATGGCCCATTTGGCAGAGGGCAAGGATTAGAAAGAAGAGATCAAATTGTGTGAAATGAGCAGAAATAAAACCTAGTCAAAACTAATTCCCACATTAACCTGATCCTGAAGTATTTTTATCCAAAACAATTCTGAGCCAAACATGCCCATTCAATGGAAAATTGTGTCAAAAAATGGGAAAAAACAAAACAGTTTCAAACTACTTCCTGACTCACCTAGACCCTTGGATAGCTTATGAAACACCTCAGGGCTGAACTAGTCTCCACCATCGAACAACCCATGGTTCACTGTTCTGGCAATAGGAAACAGCTACAGGTTAAACAGGAAAGTGCACATCAACCCATTTAACCTGGCTACAATCTCTGTGAGGGTTTACTAAGAATCACAGCAACAGTCCTAAGTCCCTCAGAGTTTCTGCAGAACTGAAGTATGTCATTCAGGTTAAATATTGTTTGAAACCAGAAAAATCAGCAAAATTGTTATCAAATTCAACCCAGCTTAAACAACACTTTGTACACAGTGTAGTGAGAAGTAGAGAAAGCATGACACTATTATCTGGGCAGCCTGGAGGAGCCTGTGATATCTTCTACATGTGCACATGTAATTGCATGTTTCAGAAATAATCTGTACATATTAAATATCTGAATAGCAGTCCTAAACAATATATTGGTGTAGCAACTCCTTTTTATTTAGGAGAATACAGGAAGAAGATTAAATAACTTGGGTCAGAACTTCAAACAAATAAACTACTGAATGAGCAACAGACAACATTGTTTGGAGAGTAAAAGGTCACATTTCACTTGTTCCTTCACATTTTTAAGAATATCACTTCTGAGATAAACAAATCAAATACAATGAACATAAAAATAATAAAGAAACAACATGAGGGCACTTCTTCAAAGGCCAATGTAAAAAATGAATAGTCAGAGCTCTTGTGTGTGGTTTCTTTGGGATTATTTTTAATGAAACTGAATCCAGGGACAGGAAACAAAATGAACCATAGGCAATGCAGTTCAACACAAAAGGATTATTCTGAATACAAGGGGAAGGCTCCCAGTACCCAACCTTTTATGATTTAGACCATGTAAAATTAGAACTAACAGTGATTTTCATCCAAGAATCTGCAAAAGAGAATAAATGAATGTAACTTTTTAAGACAAGCATCTTTACCCTTATTCTGATGGAGGATAAAGCACTGTACAGCATGGTAAAGGGATTATTCATAAGCAACCAGTATTTACATAATGTCTGACAATGATGAGTTTATTAGACTTCAACGGGAGCCCAGTTTACACAGTCATAAATATCTGAAGATATAGCCCTAGTTTTTGGACTCCTCCCGTTCTTAGTACTTTGGTTCGCATTAACCCAACTGAAAATAGCTTGGACTTAAATTTTGAGAGGCCAAAGTCAGAGAGATGTGAAATCCAGACATCTCAATCTAGGCTCCCAAGGCTGTGGAAATCAAGATGCTATACTCTTTTAAGCCCTACTACCTTGTTCCACTGCAGAGTACAGTGATTGGATCAGGAAGAGGATCTCAAGTACTCAGTTCCTGTAAACATCATGCATAACATCTTAGTACCAAAGAAACTAATATTTTGACTCTGTTTGCAGACTCAGGATCAGTGAAAAAAATACAAAGCTACAAAATACAGCTACCTAAGAGTAGATGTGCATTAAAGAGATACACAAGAAACCTTGTTCCCATCTTGGAGATGTCCACAGTTGTAAATACATCACATAGAAAGCATTATAGAGTAGGTAAGGCAGTAGTCAAAAAACAGGCAGATAGCAGGACCGTAACCTTGTATGGGTCAAGTACAACAGAGTACAGACTGTGTCCTTGTTACACGTGAACAAGGTCTTAGATGAGCAGATGCAACATGAAGCAAAAGTGGTTAGAGAAACAAGACGTACTTGATACTCTCGGCTTTTCTGTTGCAAGTGATAATATCTTTTCATTCATAACACAAAACATGGGAAAACACGCCCAGCATGCATTTGTGTCTGCTGAGGAAAGAGTCAGGCTGTCAGTCTAGTTAGCTAAACAAAAAGAGGTTGATCACTACAAAACAGACTCCTATGAGTTACAGACACCTTTGTACTTGGAATAAAGTTGCCAAAACCACAGAAATATTTCATAGTTTGTAAGAGGAACTGGCAAGAGTTCAGGCACTACAGATAAAGAGAAGACAATGATGAATTCATTACCAAGTTCAGACACTTAAAAGCTTAGAAGGCAATGAATACAGAATGAATTAGAAC
>VZTL01061750.1:127111-147346 GCA_013400535.1 Scopus umbretta | reverse complement strand
CCAGCAGTGTGCCCAGGTGGTCATGAAGGCCAACAGCAACCTGGCTTCTGTCAGCAATAGCGTGGCTAGCAGGAGTAGGGAAGCGATCGTGCCCCTGCAACAGGCACTGGTGAGGCTGCACCTCGAATACTTGTTTGGGCCCCTCACTACAAGAAGGACGTTGACTTGCTGGAGTGGGTCCAGAGAAGGGCAACAAAGCTGGTGAAGGGTCTGGAGAACAAGCCTTATGAGGAGTGGCTGAGGGACCTGGGGTTGTTTAGTTTGGAGAAGAGGAGTCTGAGGGGAGACCTTACCACTCTCTACAGCTCCCTGAAAGGAGGTTGTAGTGAGGGGGCTGTTGGTCTCTTCTCCCAAGTAACTAGCGACGAGAGGAAATGGCCTCAAGTTGTGTCAGTTGTGTCAGCACAAGGAACACAGTGCTAGCTAGACACTGGATCCACAAGCTTGTCTGCTGGGATGTGAATGGAGCAGCAAAGATAGCCCTGGTCTAGGCTCGCCTGGTTACTGAGAGCTGGTGATTTCCTCACCTCTGGTATTTAAGTACTTTGGCACTCTTTGCTTGAGTGTGAGTTTGTCCCCAGATGTGACCAGGCAGACATGTGCATGCCTCTTCAAATATGGCAACATGGATGGGGGCAAGCATTATCCAAAATGTGCATCATTGCGAACGACACAATGGTACATTTTTTGTGCAGGTGCAGTAGTCCCTTCACACATTTAGAAACAGGTTTCTATTCATGTGGAGCTGCTAGGAGGAGCCACACTGGGAGAGATCACACCATCATGCCAAGGAGCCTTTTCACATCAGAACAAACACTTCCTGAAAATATCCAACTTCTCTTTCCCCTTCCAGGTGTGGGGGTTTGGGCTGTTTTCCATCCTCCCTCTCCCCTGGAGTGTTTGTCTGTCTGTCTGCACATCCCCCTCCTGAGTACATCTACCCTCCTGCTCCCATTGCCCAGAGCATCAGCAGAGGGTGAATCAGAGAAACTCATCCAGTTTGGATGAAATACCAGTTATGACCCACACCAGTAAGCCTGGCTGGGATAAACCCCCAGCCCTCTGTGGCTTTGTCATAACAGTCCACAGTCAGCCCAGGAAGGTGGCCCGGCACTGGTCTTCGCTGTGGACATCAGATCCAGGAGAAGGCTTGGGCAATGTATTTCTGAAGGTTCATTCCTACATGTTGAGGCACCTCAGGTGGTCCAAGGCCCACGGAGGGTCCTGGAGAGCAGCTCTAAGTTTTAGGAGCCCGGGTGAAAAGAGAAGATGCTACATGAACACAGCTCATCACCCAGTCCTTGCTGAAGGTCCCATGAAGGTTGTTGCCTGCTACAGCCCAGCCTCTACCCAGGGAGAGGCTCTAAAAGCAGGATGCTGGAGGGGCTTGGAGATAGTCCCACACATTTCTGATCTGCATTTGGACTGGCCAGCTCCCAGGGAGAAACCAATATCTTTAACATCACTGGGGCTTGTGACAAGGGCTAGACATGTCTCTAGCACCAGCCCAAGCCATCCCTGCATGGGACAGCTCAGGCAAAGAGCATCTGTGCTGGAGCAGAATCATTAACCCAGAAAAATAGCCGTAGGACATTCAGAGGACCACGCGGCCTTTCTGGCTGCCATCGTCAGGTCACAATGCCTGTTCAGCCGCCAGGCATCCAGATAGATGTATTGAAATGAGCTATAGAGGCAGACAGAGAAATCCAGCCTAAACAGTTTGCTAAGCTGACAGGCAGGCCCTAGCAGAAAGCAAGGCTGACATGAGCTGAAGGGACTGTCCTGGTTTTCCTTGGAGTTGTCGGCATTGCAAGAAGCTGGGAAAGGAGAGCAGAGCTCAGGGCTGCAGAGCAGGACCACCCCTCGCAGATGGGAGAGAGAGCAAGCGGGGCATTGGCAGAGGGAGAGGTGGGGTATTGAAGCAAGAGCAACCTGTGCTGGGCAAGAGAGGCAGGAGAGCAGGGACACATGGGATGGAGCTGGCTGAAGATGGCCTGCAGGAAAAGATGGAGATTTGTCATTGCAGGTGTAAGCAGAGGGGGTGGAATAGGTGTATGCCTGGCCCTGCAGGAGGCAAGCAGTAGGTGAACATGGAGTCAGGATGGGTGATGGACTGGTGAGCTTCCTGGGTCCATTTCCCAGTGATATGCTTTCCTATCATCCTTCCTATCTCATGTCTACCAAGATGTGCTTTCCTATCAGCAGCAAGGCTGAATGAGAAAGGCCCGTCCCATGACCCAGGGCATGGCTGAAGGGTCTCTGTCATGCAGGGCAGCTGTGCACCAGGTCAGGAGGTTCCCTGAGCTCTGACAGCAGCTTGGAAACTCTGTGCTGCAAGATTTGAGCTATTTCTGAGCTGGCCAGCCCCACCCAGCAGAATGCTAAATCCCCTTCCCACCTGCAAATCCCAAATCCAGACACCTTCCCTGGAACGTGAGCAGAGACAGCCCCAAGGCCTGGAGTCCACCCAAGATAGAGAAAGAACCTCTGAGGTTGGGGTGGAAGCCAGTGGTGCCCCCAAGGATGTTTCCACTGGGCTCCCCATGCAGCACCACAGCCAGCGTCTTCATGCAACATGTCTCCACAGTGATGCTCTCCTGAGAGGGCCCTGAGAATCCTCCAGGATAACTCATGAGAGTCAGGTGGACTCAGACTCAGAGCTCAAGGCCCTCTACAGTAGACAGTGTCTCAGACAATCCTAAACAAAGAGACAGAAAGCTGGAAAAGTGGGAAGGGAGTTTGCATTTATAAAACATCCCCTGTCAGGAGACCCATGGAAGAGGTGTGCAAGAGCCTTTCTTCTCCCCTGCAGGAGGGACACCACACTGAAGAGAAAGCAAAGCCTACAGATGTGCCAAAAGACCTTTTTGGAAGGGTGCTCTTGCAGGGGGCTAGCAGAGATAGAAGACCCAAGTGGGTCACAGCAAGAGGGGCATGAAAAGGGGAACTGGTGTGACCAGGCCAGAAAGTGTTCAGAGGGCCAGCGCAGTCTTGGGGACATCTGACAGCTCTGTGGAGTCAGCCCTGAACAAAGCAGAGTAGTTGGAAATAGGCACGTTTCTCCTCCACTTTGGCCATGGCAACATACCTGGTGAATGGGTCTGAGGAGTTCACATGAGACCAGCCGGAGTCTCCTGTGATCACCTTGGACCTGCCATAGCTCACCAAAGACCTCGGACCCCCTGCTCTCTGTACATCCCCTCTCTCTGTCACTACTCTCGTGTCCCACAGCCATCACCATGGTCTTGGAGATGGTGGTGTGTGTGACCTGATCCCTTCCCCATGATCTCAGCCTTGTGTCATACCTTCCCCATCCAGCTGGTGCAAGGCTGCTGCCACACAAGTGTGTGACCTTCACTTTGGGCTCAGCTTGCCCCAGCAGCAGCACCATCAGCAGTCCCCCATTTCCAACTCCTGTCATTTGCTTTATCGGCCAAGTGTCCGACGTCTCCTCACACATATCTGGAGGCAAGTCACCACCATGTGGAGCCGGCAGAGCCCAGGACAGAGAGGCACTCAGGGTGGATTAGATTTGAGATTGGGTTAATTGCGCCTTTCCATCATTTGTTTGGCTTGGGATAGGTCCAAAACATATGAATGAAATCCCCCCATGCATGCTACGCTGCTGACAAGCGGATATTGCATCTGGTTTGAATATGGCAAGTGGCTGCAGAGGCAGAGACAGTGTGGAGCTGCTTGAAATACAACATACGCCTCCTCACGCTCCTGGCCCCCCTAGACCATGTGCCCTGCAGTTACGTTATGCTGCAAGACCCCACCCTGCATCCCCAAACGTTTGCCACCACCTCCACATGCCAGCGTCTCAGGGCCCCGTCACCCTGGCCCCTGACACTGCCAGGTGGTTCATGCCCCTGGCCAAAAGGCAGGAGCAGAAGATGGAGGAGGAGGACAACCCCTCAGACCAGCACGGGGTGATGTCCGTAGGGTGGGCTGTGGTGGCCAGGATGGCTGTGGATGATACAGATGAAATGGCAATGTTCCCTGGCATTGGAAAAGGGTGGGAGGGGAGATGCAAAGGGAAAAGAAAGCAGGGTGGATGCCAAAGGCTTATTTCTCTAACCCTCCCCAGAGCCCCCCGTCAGCCCATGAGCAGCAGTGTGTGATCACCGTGGGGGCTGCAGCGTGCAGGACATGAAAGGACTGGCGGCCAAGCTGTCCCCCGGGTGCTGAGGCTGGCTCAGGAGGAGGTGGGGCTGATGCCAGGAGAATTTCAGTGGAGGAAAGTAACCTTTGGTCTAACATCACCGGCTGCAGGGTGCAAGGTGCTGGGGCAGGCTCTGAGGCAATTGCACCAACAGCACCAGGGAGCAGAGGAAGCCCTTATTCCCCCTGTATTCATACCCTGATATGCGGCTAGCACAGGCCAGGGACTTGGCAGGGGCTCCAGTGAAGCAAGAGAGATCCACCAGGCTTTGCAATGTCGCATGAAGATGTGCAAGCCTACAAGAGCTGCTTGCATAGAGCCCCTTGGATCACGGTGCCATGTGCTGGAGGCGCAGGGATGCTCAGTGAAGGGGCACCCTGGCAGAGGGAAGCACATGCTAGAGAAGATACAGGCAGGGAAACCACTTTTCCCAGGGTGAACGTACCCAGGAAATAAAAAGCAGGTCTACCGTTGAGGCACAACATCAGGGTTTGGCAAAATAGCTTTTGCTCTCGGACAACCCAAAAGTTCATGAAAAAAATGAAAGCAAGCCCAAACCCCAGCCCCCTCCCTGCAATGCTTTTGTTTCTTGCTTTTCAGGAGGAAGATGGGAAAACATTGGCCTACGTTAAGGTGTTCCTCATACAATCTCATTTTAGTCTACCTCACAGGTAAATGTGCCCCCAAGGTGCAGTGGTCACTTTGTTGGTCACTGCAGCAGCACCATGCCCAGAGGACCAGGGTGGAAGCAGGGTCCAACCATGGAGATGATGGATGTGCACTGGTTTCCCTCCTGAGCATTGCTGCTGGCACATGCCCCCTGGTCCATCCCTGCCCCAAAGCTGAGCTGCCTCCTCTCACCTCCTCTCACCACGAGCACCTCCAGAAGTGGGAGATGGGGAAGCCAAGAGCTTGCCACCCTGGTGGAATGTGGTCCCCGGCCACTGCCTGGAGGGCAAAGGGATTCCCCTGCTGCTACCAGCACCTAGTCATAGATTCACTCCAGCTCCTACTGTGGCACAAAGGAATGCCGATGTCCATGCCGGGAGAGCCACATAGGACCGACCCTTCCTCCTCCTTGCAGGACAGCTGAGCCCTGATTTGCACAGGTGTTGAGCACCCTCCATCCCCAGCGGCCCACAGGGCTGTCACAGTCACTCAGCACCTCCCAGGATCTGGCCTTTTTTCCCCTCTTCTTTTATGAAGACATTATTTTACGGCTTGTTAATTTGTACTTTTTCGAGCTTTTAACAGGGAGCAGGGGCCAAGTCCCCAGGCAGCCCATTGGCCGTGAGAAATCCCATTTGGTATCATATAAATTATTGCAGATATTACTAATATTGCGTCTATTGTGTAAATACTGACTAAATGTTTGAAAAACACAAATAAATACGAGCTGAGCTGATGGCTGGAGCAGCTGCCTATGAGCCATTCTGGGCCCTCGGGGGAAAGAATCCACATTTTAAACTAATGTGTAAATATGTAACCTGCCTCCATCCCCCGCCAGATCGGCCTGAGCAGTCCTTGGAAGCGGCCCAGTCCCTCAGCTGCAGGGCTATGATTTAAGAACAGCTATAAATACATCTCATCCACCAGGCAACTGCGCAAACAAGGGCTCACCTGGCAGTAAGGGGTCACCGAAAAGTCTCCCACCTGAGACCACTGCGGACGGAGGGGCGCGTGCTGGTGGGAGATGCTCAGGGCTGCCCCGTCCTTAAAGCCTCCCTTGGGTCCTGGATCTCATCAGCGCAGCCTAGTAGACCTTAGTGTTGCATGTTGTGGCCAGGTATGAGGTGATGGATCGCTGTCAGCTGATGGGCCACCAGGATCAACAGTGTTGCCACCAAGCCAACCAAGCTTCCCTTGTTGGGGCAGGTGCCCCCCTTGCTTGCAGATTCTTTCCCCAATTCCCCATTGTTGCAAAAACGTCACAGAGTCCTCTAGTATCCTGGTCCCTCAGCACCATCCAAAGGTCCAGAGCAACACGCCCCTTGCCGGAGGGCAGAAACACTGGCCAAGGACTGTGTCCCTGCATCCCTCTGCCTCCCAGCCTCAGATGCTGGAAGTTTCCAGCCCCTTTTTGCAAGTCCCCAGTTCCCCCCCATCACCCAGGGCTGGCTCTGAATGGGATGAGGAACCTCCTTAATCTCTTCCCCACCCAAACCAGATTACTGCAAATTGTCCTCTTGGCACAGCAGATGGAGTGGTGAAGCACAGGCTGCAGACAAGGGAGAGGAGATAGCCTGGGTTTTGCCTTTGTTGGATGTGGAATGATGCTGGGGTTGTTTTTTCTCAGCCTTTTTTTTGGTGACCTTCCCAATCTTTTCAATCAAATTTAACCCATGGCCACTACTCAGTTGAGTATAAACACCTCTGGGTTTGTCCAGAGCGACAGAGCTCCTGTGGAGGATGAGAGCTGCTGGGTTGGCTACAAGCAACGGCATGGGGGTGGATTTGCTCCTCAGCTGATGAATGACAGCACGGCAAAGGTGGTGCCAGGCTGTGTCCTATCACACAGGACTGCAGAGGGAGGTGCCGGCAGCCGCAGGACCCCCAGCACCCTGTCAACAGGCGGGTAGGGCAGGCAGGGAGTGAGAGGAGAAGCCAGGCCAGGAAGATGTGAGTCAGGGCAATATGGTCATTGGAGTGGGCGCCGCTCAAGACTTCTGGGCGGATGCCTGTCCCCTGGGGCAAAACATGGGATTTAGTGCCATTTCTCTTCAGAAAGGTGAAGATCATGGTCTGGGTTCCCATTTCCAAAGCTGCAGGTATTTTTCAGGCATGGGGTGCCAGCTCTGATCTTGGCTGCAGATGACAAAGACTAAACCCACATGATCTCCACAGGACCAAACGCTGCAGGGAGACTTTCCCCAACTTCCTCTGCCTCCTACCCCCTCTCTGGGACAGCCAGAGAGATTATTTCCCCACCAATTTTCTTAGCTACTCCCACGCCCTGGGGATCAGCCTAGTGTAGCATCTGATTGTGAGCTTGGACCCTCCAGGAGACCACTGTGGCCACAGACTTCTCCAAAACCCAGTATGGCTCCTCCAAGCCCATGCAATTGCTGTAGGTGCCCAGGTGCCCAGGCTTGGCTCAAAAGGAGCAAATCCCCCTCCCAAAACTACCATTTTGGCTCTTACATGTCACATCTCTGAGCCCTTATATAGGTCCAGGCGTGGGTCCTTGGCCAAATGCATCAAATGGAGCCAAGCAGGGTGAAGGACCAGGGGAAGGACAGTGCAGGATTGGGTTATGCATCAGGACTCAGCTCTTCCCCTGTAACTACAGATTAAAATAATAAACTCAGAGAGATCCAGCATTTGGCAGAGCCTGCAAAGAACCGACGTTTGACTGGACCGCAGCTCACAGGCACACCCAAATAAATAGCATTGTTTATAAGGACTGAAAATTAAAAATGAAGGGCTGTGATTTTCAAAGCTCCCCCAGGAGCCCTGACATCGAACTCCCATAAAAATTAATGGCATGAAATCCCATCCCCACATTTCTCTGGAGTGATAAAAAGAGCTATTTATTGTGCAATCAATTGCAGAAATTCATAATAATTTATACTAAAGAAATCCTAAGTAATTTCACTGCTATGGAGGGTTTCAGTTAGCAATAAATCTAGTAAATAAAGTACCTACCATTTCAGTAGGAGAAGTGACTGTAAGATTCAGCAAATTAGCTAACACAATGCAAAGTAATTTCACTTCTTATTATCTGCTGGGAGTTGCAAGCCACCAATTTAAATTCATTTACTCTAGTTTGAAATTTAAGTCATTTTTGCCTTCAGATGAAAAGAAAAACTCCTGTGGCTCATTGAAAAACATCTGAGGTAAATGTGGGGGGGTTGGGTGAGTTTTGATAAAATCATGGGCTGTCAATCAAACCACATTGACCACTGCTTCTTGTAACAGCCTCAGTTTTGTCCAGAGAAAAACAGAACCAGGAGCGATACTGATGCCGAGACTTTGGCCTTCCCTAGATGTCTCTGCTGAGTGTCTGCATATTTGCATGCACCTGTAGGTACCGGGATCCCATACCATCACCCCTCACTTGTGAGAGAATTGTTCGGTTTGATATCAGGCACCCTCATCACCCTTTTGTGTGGTTTGCCGAGGATGAGATAGACGGTGCACAGGACTGCATATGCCACATGAAGAGACATGCTGTGGAGTCAGCTGACCCCATCCAAACCCACACACAAACACACATGTGCAAGTCCCATGTCCATCCAGACCACCCATGTCCATACAGCAGGCGTACAATGGGAGGCCACCAAAGCCACACATGCCCCACTGATGCTCACAAGCAGCGGGGAGGGAAACACTCCTCCTCGTCCCATCCTTGGGGATCACGCATGCTGAACGAGCATGTGAAATGCACCTGGGGCATCCAGTGCCATGGTTGGACCCTACATCCCTCTCTGAACACTGTGGTCCTCTCTCCACCCCGTGTCTATAGATGGGCATCACACCTCTGGCTCCACTAGGCAGATGGACCCTGCAGCCACGCAAACAGCTACCTCGCTTTCAGACAAACAGAAGATCAGCAGCATCATTCATGCCAAGGTATAATTCCTTTTTGGGGAATGTGGTCCACAAAATTATAGCTTTCAAAGTTGGCTGAAGAATTAACCGTTGGTGCCATAACAATTTAGTAGGAATCATGTCCCATCCTCCTTTAGGTTCCTTTGAAATCCTGCCCTACCTTCAGGTCTTTACATACGTGTACATCTGAGATCAAACTAGCTGTACCACCAGAAGTCGCTGCAGATAAGAGTCCCCAAGAAAAGGTATGTAAGGGAAGAAAAGCGGGAGGCTGCAGGTCACAACACCAGGCACACGTACAGCCTGGTTGTCCCAAATTAGTGATCTCATTTTAAAGAGACGCCACAGTAAAGAGAAAGATAAAGTGGAAAACTCTTGAAAATCTTCCTCTCATTTGAGTCATTTTTGGGTGTTCCCCACAGGTCACATCCCACCACACCATATGCCCACTCCATGCACTGAGCAGACCTAATGCAGCATTTCCAGGACTTGCAGACCTGGAAAATGCCAGCCAACCTCTGGAGTCATCCCAGTGACGAGTGGGAAGAGTGAAGAGCAAAGTTCACCCCATCCCACACCACAGCCGTTGGCTTCACCATCAACCAAAGGGACAGAGAGTTTTACATGCATGTTGCCTTCCTGTGGCTGGGTATGAGCTGGCTGTAAGCACCATGGGCAATCAAGGTCCAGAAGCTCCGAGACAGCAATGGCTCATGCTGGCCAGTCACTGGGCCACTGAGTTTGCCCCACAGGTCCACGCTCGTGGCCGGTGGCCACATTCCATTACACGTGGCTGTGTCCCCCTCTAGTGGCGTGTCCCAGCCAGCACGCTCCTGGCCACTGCGGTGAGCTGGACACGCTCATCCTTGGCGTGGTCACCACGAATTCACACCTCCATGATCCCTCGGTGGTCCCGTGCTGGGTGGCAGCATGGTCAGACCTGTGATGCGCAAGAAAAAGTGCTGCTGCCCCGTATCGAGCGCCAGCCTCCATTGGCCATGGCAGGGCAAGGTTTTCTTCTAGGGAAGGGCTGGTGCATCAAGGTGAGCAGGAGGTTCCCAGTCTCCCACAGCCCTTCAGTGGCTGGACTAGGAAGGGCTGGAGGATGGCTTGGCTGAGCAGGACAATGTTACAGCCGGTCACAGGTACCAGCATTTGTAACGGCTCCCCTGCCTCATATAAAGTGGTTTTTTTGAGACGACTGGGCGGATTAAGTGGAATTCACTTCTGGCAGCTGCTGCCTGCAGATGAAGAGATGAGTTATGGCCATCCAGGCTGTGAAGCTAGCAAGATGCCTCCTTACTAAAACTAGGAACTTAGACTTCCTCAATGGTTCTGGTTTCATGTTCTCCTATCCATAGTATCACCACAGGGAAGGATCAAAACTCGTTTCCTTGCCGCAGTTATGGCTGAAGACTGGGTTCAGTCCTGAAAAACACAGCAGGTCTGGCTCCCTGTTAGCTGTGTGTGCGCCATGGATGTAGCTGTTTCCTAAATGTTTAGTGTTTGTTTTGCTGGCTGATTCTCTGAAGCAGCCATCATTGTTTCACAGCTTCATGTTTCCATATATGCTGGTAGATTAAGCAATGCAAACTGCCCTGATTTGCTCAAGAGAGCAGAACCATGTTGAATCAGTGCCATGTTTTCTTTGGTGGGAGGACAGACCCACTCGAGTTTGAAACAGTGCTAAAGCAGATGGCCATAAGAGCTCTAAGAGATGATGGGACACCATGGCAATCTGCTGAGCATGCTGGGATTGGTCCAGATCCTTAAAAGTGCATCTCCCCGAAGTGTATTTCAATTTCTCTTTAAATTGGAGTCCCCAGACTAGGCGCCCTTGTACACTTAGCATCAGAGTGTCAGCTGAAAAGGATGCTGTGAGTGCTGCAGGCTCTGCTAGTGTTCACTGTGAGGCTCTTGCCATCATCTCCCACACCTCTGGAGAGGAACTGCTTGGAAATCAGCACTCTAAATATTTCCTAATTTTCTTGAAAACTAGGAATTTCCCCAAGCAACAGAAATCAGTAATCTGAAAAATGAAGAAATGATAAAAAAAAAAATGCACTTCGGGGAGGAAAAAGTGAAAATGAAAACTTTTGAGTATTTTTCTATTCATTTCAGCAGACCTGAGTCCATGCACACTGGGCACTCTGTACTGCTCAACTCAGCTTGGTAGACAGCCAGAGAGATGGTTAAACATCTTCCCTTTGGCTTTCCCTCGATGCCAGACGTGCACCAAGGTATTTCCTGAATTATGCAACATTTTTGGGCTGTATGAAGTCTGTCACTTTGTACAGTGTCTCTAGGATGGAAGATGACCCATATATCAATGTCAGCATTTACAACTGGGAGTCCTTTGAGACCCCGGAGTCACCCATGACTGCACTTATGAATTCTGGCATCTGTGACAGCAGCTCTGGGGGTCCTGGGTAGCCTGACTGGCTGTTGTAACTTCCCCTTCAGAGACACCCAGGGAAAATGCCTCAAATCAGCAAGCGGGTCACAAATTTCATTTTTGAGTCCTCCTCACATGGGCTGCCAGGGATGAATTCATTTCACCCACCCACCCAAAACCAAGTCCAGCCTTGAGAGCTTACATGGGCTTCTCTACAGCTTTGCCAAGCATTGCCACAGGCTCTGCAAGAACGACCCACTGGGGAAGAGATGGAGTGAATGCCTGCTGGAGAGGCCAGCATTTCTCTGTAGATTAAGAAGGGACCCTGGCTGATTACCTTACAGTTGACACCCATTTTTCAGGTGGTTAAACTTAAGGAAGATGTGCTGAACCCTTTGTGGTGGACTGCCATGCATGAGCTCCCCACAGTGTGCTCAGTATCTGGCCTTTGTGCGATGGTGCATCCTGCAAACTGCAGCAAAGGACCTAAGGACCTCAGAGAGGTCCAGCAGGCCACCAATGCCCACCAGGCTCTCAAGTATTTCAGCAACCACTGTAGGGTGTTACATCCCCACCCAAAGCCTCAGCATCCCCAAGGCCTTCCTCCCCACCCGGGTTCTGCTATTTCTCCCTCCCCAGGGGAGGAATAGGGGCCCATGGGGGAAGGAACACACCAGGGTCCAAGTCAGAGGACACTGAAGAAACCCTTGGGGGGAGAAACATGGGCAGCCTCTCTGCTTCAGTCTCCAGAATGTTTATTGCCTAGAGGTTCTTGACCTAGGACATCTCCCTCGATGCTGAGCATCTGCCTCAGAAAATATCTGTCTTAGGAAGCTCCCATACCCATAACACCCCTCTTCCCTGAGGCACTGCTTACCCAGACATCCGGGGGTGATGGGAAGCCCCACATCTTCCATCTCCACTGCTGGGTTTCTGTGCTGTGCCCTCCTGCTCCTGGCATCTCTTCCTCATCAGCTGTGACTCAAGAGCACCTCTGTTAGTGTGTTCCTGGTAGGTAGCCCCAGAGCACTGTTCTTCTGTGTCTGCCCTGCTAACGCCATCCTGGTAGGGCTCCTGCATCTCAGCACTCAGTGCTCCACCCTCTGGCTGGACACTCTTGTGATCCTCGTAGCCCACAGTGCTCTTCGTGTGTCCAGGCCACAAAGACCAAGTGCTACCCCTTTGATGGGAGAGGACATTGGGTCTAGCAGCCCTAAAAACAGTGCTCAGCTCCTCCTCATCCCCTGCCAGCCATCCCTTCACTGGCCTTTGCCCTGAAACCCCCCAGGAATTACTCTGGAGGTGCAGCTCCCCTCATCAGGGAGACAAGATGTTGCTCCACTATCCATCACCACCTGGTTATTGAGTACAAGAAACACAGATACATGGATAACACAATCTATCACTTTTAATCTCCTCTTCACTTGCTATTTAACCTTCTCCAGGGAGTCCTGGCTCCTTCCACCTGCCCATGGCTTGTCCCCCAAGCATGTGGAGTTTCCCCTCTCTTTCCTCCAGCCGTTTCATTCTTTCCCACTAACCTGAGTGAGACTGCGAACATGTGCCTTTCTGATCCCGTCTCCTCCCCAAATTTCCTGTGTCTGAGCCCCTCTGCATTTCCCCCGTTTCCCTGGCTCTGCAGTATTTACGACCTATCTCTTTGTTCTGCTCTGGAGAAATCCCAGTGCTACAGGCTCAGCTGGCTCGGCTCGCTAGGCTGCAGCCACGGCATTGTCCCCAGGAGCTTTGCCATGAACAGGGGACAGGCGATGGATGCAGCACTGCCAGTGTGGGACTGATTTCCCATCCCCTGACGCATGCAACATTTTCCTGACTTCAAGCTGAATTCACATATCTATCTATCTATCTATGCATATTCATAGGTCAAACATATGCAAGTACCCACAGCCGTTGCTCACCTCAACAGTCTCATCCTTGGTGATTTCTGTTAAGAAGTTTTCTGGAGCATGTGCCCCGTGACTCAGGAAGCCCTCTAAACTCAATATGCAAAATGATTCACATCTAACTGATCGACTGTCTCCCATGTATCTCTTGGATCTGCACTTTTGAACCTCTGATCTGCAAATCCCTACTTATGCAGGGTCCACAGAAAGTAACTCATCAACCTGGAGTCTGTTATCAGTACAGTTAAGTTGCTTTAGAAGGGGCTGCATTGCCACAGGAAAATTTTTCAGACTCAGCAAACCGAAGCAGGTTGAAAACCACTGACCAGAGGTTTTGGGATTCTGGGGAACGTCTAAGACGATTCAGAGGCTCTGCACTTCTAGAGCTGAAATGTTAATAAGAAACTATTGACTTTAGTTGGGATGAACACTGCTATATTGACATGAGAAGGAAGTACCAACCAAGCAAAAAAAAAAAAAAAAAATGAAGTCAATATTTGCCAGGTGGGATAATAAATCCTGATTTATTATCAATGCAAAATGCAGTGGCTGCGTTGCTATATACAGTCCATCGGCTAAACCGAGCCACTGCGTTTCCTTTATTTCAATTAGCTGCAAGTAATTTGCTGAGATATTCAGGGTAATGTGTAACTGAGATGTTCTGAGGGCCATTCCCAGCCTACGGCAAAATAACCTGACACCTCTAAGTGATGTGGAACATTTTTAGCCTTTGCTGGAGGCAAAACCGAAAGTTAGACAGTGCGACCCTAATTCTTCCCCAGATTGCTGGGATGGTTTCTGCTGGATCCCAGCCCCACAGACACGCAGCCTGGGTGGGAGTCAGGGGTAAGGAGTCTGCCCGCACACCCCGGGGGAGGTTGGGTGCAAGGGGGGGGTCCCGTGCTACAGCTCCTCCCAGCCTTCACAACCAACCCAGGCAAAAGGCAGCTCATGTCAGCATGGAAAATTCACCCCGATGTCTCTGACCACAAAGTGACTTCTAGCAGACAGGAGATCAGCGGTTGCCTTCCTCCATGTGCGTTAGGCAGCTTTTTGTCCTGTCTTCTGTACACATCCGTAGAGCCATAAAACTCTGCCTTTCTTCCCTGCCACAGACGTTTCAAGCTTCACTGATTAGGTTTGCATTGTACATAGCTAGCTATTAAAGCCAAGCAGTTACGGTCCTTCCAGTTTTGCAGGATAATTTCAGAAGCAACAGCCCCAAAGAAGTCCTTTGCTGTAGTTGAATAACCTGATTTGTACAAATATTTTAGCAAAAATCTGGACTATTCTGATTTCTACATGGCTTCCCTCCCTTCCTAAGAATAATTGTGCCAAATCTTCCAAGACACAGGATAAACACAGTGGTTTCACTTTATTATAACAAAGTATAGATTTTTCACTGCTGCGTCACTGGGTCTCTCGCTGGCCTTTGTCTCTGAAAGGTTTTGTTTTCATCATTTACGACCACTTTTATGTAGAAACTTCCTGGACAGCCGAGGGGATTTTACCATCTCTTATGTTTCCTGTTCTGTTGTGTAATTAGTCATTTTTTAATCGAACATTACATAAAATAAGAAATTTCCTGCTACAAGAGAAAATTGAATTGAAGAGCCGTAGACAGCCCAACACTGCTGTGCGAGTTTCATTCCTGATGTGTTTCAGGAGAAATGAGAATTTGGATAGGGAATCAGATTCAATTATCAAATTGCATTTTGGCAAGGCAGTGGACTCAAAGTTGGTCTGAGTGGAGGAACCTGTCCCTTGGTTATCTCCCAAAGTCCAATCCTGCGTCTTCCTCCCAACCAGGAGACAATGCCCTATCCATGCACCTTCATCAGCCACCAGCATGAGGAAGTCGTAAAGCCACAGCCAACACTTTGGTCCACGTACACCTGACAGGCCCCGGTTAAGCAAAGGACCAGCCCTCCAGAAGATGCAGTTCATATCTCAGGTTCCCGTTTCCTCCGCTTTGTGGATGCAGATTGTACATTAAGCCAACAGAAGAGATGGTTCAGCACAAACATTGGGACCTCCTGGAAATGGGTGTGGAGGGGGAGTGCTGTCCTCATCTAAAAAATTCTCCACTCAGGGAAGGGGAAGACAGGTTGATGTCCTCCAAACATAGCCATGCTCTGCTGTAAGGCCAGTGTCTTATCATTTTTTTGATAGCCAAAGACAGAAAAAACTCTTTTCCTTACTTTTTTCCTTTTTTCCTTTCCTTCGAAGGGCTTTGCCAAGGCAGCTCCGCAGCCTCTTTGCCAAAGAAAAGAAGGGGAATTTATGCATGGAGAAGGCAGATACCTTGAGCGAGATGCGCCACAGGACTTTGGTCCTGAACTTCTCCACCGGCACGGACAAGCTCACTTGTCTCTGTCTGCCCTTGTCCCAGGAGGAAGCTTGGAGGCTCTTTCCAGCCTCTAGTGGGCAGTTTTTCTTGCTGCCTGAGATTTAGAGGATTTTCTCCAGCACCATTTTATTCACCATCACAGCACCCAATATCCCAATTGGCATCTCTCTTTTCCTTGATTTCCTTCTGTCCCTTCCCACCTCTGGCCTTGTATCCCCAAAAGGCTATGGCTGCATGACTAAGCAAAACAGGCCAGGGAACAGTCGCAGAGGGTTAAATGGTATGGACCTGCTAGGGCCCATATAGCTAAGCCTAAAACAAAGCTGCCTCGTCTGTCCCATTGCTTGGGACAAGGCCTCCCTTGAACTTTGCCTAGCCACTGTCTGGCAGGGTGCAAGTTGGCTGGGCCAAAACCACACCAGCAAGAGCCCTAACAGGTTGGGTCATGCCAGGAGAGAGCTGGAACAAGACACGTCACCACGACCTCCTTTGAAGACAGTCACACATGGGAAGAGACATGCGGACATCACTTAAGGTGAGCACCTCGCCATTGGTAACAGCAACTGGTGCGGGAGTAGGTCTTATCTGCAACGTGCTGAACGTGAAGACAACTCCACCACAAGTCACAAATGGTCAGAGGTGTTCATCCCTGCCCAGTCGTTTCGTGGCCATCACCAGCCAGGGAGACCCTTCGCAATCCTGGTGGCCCCCACCCATCCTCCCACACTGCTCGATGAGCGATGGGGGCTGAAGTCTCAGTGCTCCTGAATGCCTGGAGGTATAATAAGCACTGAAGAGGAGTCGATCGGGGTGTTATGTATCCGACCAGCCTGCAATCTCGTTTTCTCCCTGGGCAGGGTGAGTAGGGCAAAGGTTGCAGTAGCTGGCTGTCACTCCGTCACTGGCTTGCTGCACGTGCACCGCCGTTTATGACCGCTTGTCCAGCACCTGGATCAAGATTTGTTTCAGCAGTGCTACAATCTGTTTGGTTTGGACGGCACTTGAGTGAGCGGTGAAGTCAGTTGTGATATTTTAAACCCCGGAGTCTGGAATCGTGGTACAATCTCCTTTGAAGATAGCACAGGCCAGGGGACAATTCATTCACAGCCCTGTGAAAAAGGATATATTTGGCTGGTGGAAAACTTGGCTCTTTCTGCAGCCGTACAGTTTGAAAGCATTCGCCATATTCAGAGCTGCTCTTAAGTTCCCACAAGGACAGCACCCACAAATTCACCGTAGATGCTCACTTTTCCCAGAGAAACTTTCATAGTGTGTTCAGAGGCAACATCCAAAGGCAAAGGCCCTAAATCCCAAGCCACTCTGCTTCTTTTTCAATGCCGTATTTGACAATAAACTCAGAGGAGTGGATTTTTCCAGCCTTGGCGCCTCATTTCAGGTGATGGCATGGCAGATTTGTTAGGACTGAATGTCTGCGCCTGCGGTTTCTAAAGACTCACACAAATAAATGCACATCCCCAAGCACGCATGCTGAAGTGCTCTGCAGTCCACACGGAGCGAAAGGCTTCCTGTTGCAGCTGAAAAAGGATCGTCTTGATTTTCTAGTGGCCATCGTCTTGTGTTTAGTCAACCAGGTGAGCACGGGTTACAGCAACCACTCGCTTTCTGTTTATAATGCACTGGACACAGTTCTTTTGTCAGAGCAATTTTCATCTTTGCAAAGCTGCTTCTGTTTGTGAACTGCACTCCTATACAGCACCTTCTCTGAGCAGTCATCAGCGCCGCTCTGAAATGTTTGGATAGTTTGAAATAAATTTCATCAGAAAAACCGCAGGTTTCTATAAAGGAGTACAATTGTCCTGTGTTTTCTGGTATGGAGGCTCTCAGAACAGCTTCTCCTTTCTCCGGGACAGGATTAATACATGTACTGTTGCTAAGTGTCCGATATTTATGTTCCATTAAGTTCAAAACAGAATTTATTTCCATTCAGCGTCAACCCCAACAGCCTCAGATTCACCCATGAATTTTGCTCCCTCAGTCTCGCAGCTCTTCCCCCATGGCATGGCTGAGACCACTGTCCAGATTGCAGACTACCCCACTTTCAGTCCCATTTGGTAAGCCCCAGGGGCATCAGAAAGTTGAAAAAGAACCTGTAAAATATCTCCCACAAACTCTATGAGTGATAGCACTGGTCAGATTCAGGAGTTGAGCAGTGCTACCTGCCTGCTACGTTATTCTTCAGTGTAGTGGTATTTACATCACTTAAAACCAGTCTGGCTACCCCTTTGCACGGTCCTTTGAAAGCTCTGTGCTTCCACATTGGTCTCAGAGTTGGAAACCCCCTTCCTGCTGCCACCACTGGGACCTTTTCCTCGCCTGTGATAATTTCTCTGCAGCCTTTGATAGAGAAGCACCTGGGCAAGCCTATGAAGCACTCCTCAGGTGCATTTTATTATATGTATCCTCTTCCCATCCACTGAAATATTTACACATCAAAGGGAACCTTCTTATCTAATGGGGTTTTGATATTCACTAAAGCAACGCATGGGCGGTAATAAAAAGCGATGCCCTGCAGCACCAGGGTTGTCATCAGGCGCTGAGCTCCAAGCCACACGGGGGGTGACAAGGGCTCTTCAGCCCCGGCTGCTGTCCCAAGAGCGTGGCAAAGGAGGGGCTCCGCTCTGCAGGACGCTCTGCACCAATGCACAAGGCCAGGAGACCTTGTAGCTCCTTAAATGCTCTCCTGGATCTGGGCCTTCCTCTCTTCCAAATCATCTGTGCTTTGAAGTCTTTACAGCAACCTGGCATCTTCTGAATGTGCCCAGCTTGCAGAAAGCACCTAGTCTGCAGGCAGCGACTGAGCAGTGTTTCATGGGCATCTTTGAAAAGGCCAAGGGACCCCCTGCTCCTGGTGAGTGCCCATTTCCGTATTCTGTCCATTCACACTCATCATCTCCTCCACCACAGAGGATGTAAAATAAACACCCCTCCTGCCCTGCCACGCTGTTATCATCTCCGCAGACAGCTCACGCTGCACTTCCCTTCAGGGTGACTCACTCCAGATGTGCCTGCATCTGCCTTCCCTCCGGCATGGGGCTCCCACCCATCACTCTGTGGACACCCTAGTCCCATCGCACCCCGTGGACGTGATCCCAAGCTGTGAGTGCTGCAAATGGCCTGGCATTCATGCCCTCTGTGCATGCCTCTCTTCCTGCTGGGTAAGTCGGGATGTTCCCCTCTGCTCCACCTGCTACACTGGAGTCAGTGGCTTGAACTTGCTGCAGAAGCAGGTGGACACACTCTACAACTCCCCGTCCAGGCCAGGAGAGGCATTAAGGCAGGCATATCGCAGGCAGAAGGTGGGAAGTGAAGGAGAGGAGGGAGCAGACCCGGGGGGAGCATCTGCAGGGGTGCTGCGGCCAAGTGGCTGGCAACCTCCACCGCTGCTAGCAGGATGAGGAGCAGAGTGACTAAGGGATCTGCCTTCCCAAACACCTCCTTGACCCACCTACCCTTAACACAGGGCCAGGGAAACGAGTCTGGAGCCAGGTGCTGGGACTGGACATCACAGGGCAGAGCAGCACCCCACATCACCCAGAGCACACGGGGCCCATACGAAGGGCGCTGGGAAATCACGCTGTGGCATCTCACAGAGGTCTTCCGGCTTATGTCAGGCACTCGGTGCGCCATCCTGCCACCACAGCCACCCCGACAAGAGCCGGGGTGCCCTGAGCCTGCCAGCAGCACCGCCAGCCCTGGCACCAGAGGCATCTCGGCCAGGGATGCTCCTTGAGCTGCAGGTGTCCACACCAGCCAGGGAGCCCCCGGGACCCATGCAGAAATCTGGGACCGTGCCCACCCCTCTGGCTTCTGTTGAACATTTTGGTGTTTCCCCTTGGGTGGGGGAATAACACATCTGAGGCCTGAAAATGTGAGATTCCCGTGGACCCACGTGGCTCTGGCCAGCCAGCCATGGCCCTCTAACCTCTCATTCCCCTTAGCCTTTCAATTAGCTCTTGCCTTCCTGACGACTTCACTCAACACCCAGAGCGATTAGAAGCCAGAGGAAGGCCACGGCTTTGTCTTGAACGATGAGCCAGATTAATCAGCTCCAGTTGCACTGAATTACCCAGTCGGGGCTCACAGCAACAACCTCCGATTCACCGGCAAGGCAGCCAGCATCCCGCTTTCAACCGGGATAATCAGCCAGGACGTGAAAGCCAGATGAATGACTAGGTGAGGGTGGGCTGCCGCCTGTCAGGAGCTGGAATATAAGTCAAAGCACTTTGAAATTAAATCCTCGCTTTGACAGGGAACTAATGCAGAGATTTTAAAGTAGGTGTAATACACTTAGACAGGCATGTGTGCAGCCCAGTGCAAGTTGCCGTGCTTTGAATAAGTGTGTCCCGGCTACACTGAGAGCAGGAAAATGGAGCTGAAAAGACAAAGGGAATTTTGAATAGCTCCAAACCAGCTTGGCAAGATTTTAGAGATGGTAGCAACAGGTTTTAGTAATGGACCTAACTAACAACGTTGTCAGGAGGAGATTTGGTGCACGGTTGTTGGCTGCCTGGGATCCTGGATTTCACACCAAGCGGCCATCTCCCGTCGCTCCTGGCTTTAAATTGTCATTTGTGCCCACGCGGGCTGCGGGGCATGGATGGAGGCAGGGTGGACGGGGGAGGAGATAGGGATCCCCGCTGCCCCTCTCGGCCTCCAGGGTGGGCAAGCCATGCTGCTAGTAGCTCCTGGGCTTCCCAAGAGCTGACCTTTCTCGACAACTTTAGAGGTGGATTTAAGCCTCGATACTTGCTCGAGCATCACCCTCCACATGCGCAGCCCGGGGCCCATCACCAGAGCGCGGCGGCTGGCTGCACGCCACGGGGGCCGCCCCGCCGAGACACCAAGAGGG
>VZTL01061750.1:89797-126204 GCA_013400535.1 Scopus umbretta | reverse complement strand
TCGGGCAGAGGGAATGGAGCACGACAGCACCTTCCCACCTAACTTTGAACGACGGCATCGGTTCCTCCTAATTTCTCTTGCCTGGTGGGAGATGGCACTTCCCCTGCTCCTAGCGTCGCCGGCTGCCGTGAGCTAATTAGTTCCCAGTGCACACACCCAGCGGACCCGCTCCCAGGCTGGGAACACGGGCTGCCTCCATCTCACATCCCCATGCCTCCGTCAGCAAGGGCAGGTATGCCGTGGCCAGCTGGGGAGACCCTGGAGCTGTGGGCAGGAAAGATCCCGAGCGGCTTGTGCCTCGGCCGACACCTGCGCCCGGGTGGGCGCAGTCCCACAAGTGCATCCCCTGCATGAGGAGTCCTCTCCGCGTCCGAATACATCTCTCCTGACTTTAGATTTGGCTCGCTGGAGGCTGAGGGATGTTGGGTGCGTTTTGGAGGATGCTCCTTTGCGCCTGGGGAAAGCGCCAGGTCAGCGGCATTCTCCATGTGTCCTGCCCGTGGGAAAAGGTGCTCGCCCATCGGTAGCTGCCGGGGACGCATTAGCACTTAGTCCTCCTCCCCTCCTCCTTTGCCAGATGGAGCGACTTGCGCGCCACGCGTCTCCGGCAAGTGGTGGGTGGATCATAGCAGCTATCAAGGTGGTCTTGTAAGCTGTCACGCTTCTGGTGAAGGTATATTGGGAACTGTGGGAGTGTTTCTCCAGCAGGGAGAAAGTCCTGCTGAGGAAGCCCTGCGGGATGATGGCAGGTCCCTGGAGAGGAGCGGCCTCGGCTGCCCCGGGACGGGCACAGGGAAGTGCTTGGCAAAGGGGGATTTCATGAGCCAGGTCCATAAGCCACCCGGCGCAGACGCGCAGAGGGTGGGACCCCCAGGTCCCCAGCGCCGCACGCAGCTGGGATGGTATTTGGGAAGCCGAGGCGGAGGGGTGGTTCGCCGCAGTAGACGGGGAGGGCTGCGTGCAGCCGTCCGTGCTGGCGAAGCGAGGGGTGGGCGCGGGGGGCTCGGCCGCGGGAGAGCGGAGGGCTCATTCCTGCCAACAGGGGAGGAAAAGCAGATGCATTTCAGCGCGTCTGAAAGGAAGGGGGTCAACTTTTTTTTGATGTTGCAAATATATCGTGATAAAAGGACCGTCCCCCGCTTGGTGCTTTTTATTCTTTGCCTTTAGGATTAACACAATTCCCATTGTTTATCTTCTCACATCAGAAACAAAGGCTGCCAGAGGCAATAAACAGAGTTAGAAGGATCCCAGGAGTTATCAGATATTCGAGGAATGAGTGTGCCTCGTCCGTCTTCGCAAAGCCTCACGCGTGTGGGCTCCAGCGTGCTCTGCTTTATCACAGAGCCGCCCGGGCACTGCCAGCCCGCGCCCAGCACACCGGGGCCGGATCCAGCCTCACCGGGCGCATATTTCCACACATAGGTGTGTGCGCTGGGTGGCAGCGCGCGGTGAAGTTTGCTTTTCCAGAAACCTGCTGGATTAGTGATTAAGCTCGGTTGTGACTTTTTTTTTTTTTTTCTTTTTTTTTTTTTCCCCTAAAGCTTTTTTCGACCTGTCCATACTTGCATTCCCCCAGCGCTTCGGAGAGACGCCGCTTGCAACACTTGAGCTGAAGGTTTTCTATGAGCCTGGCTTTGTGGGGAAGGGCTCATTTTGGCCATGCAGATGGTGTCCTCTGAGCCGCCCCATCCCATAGAAAAGGGAGATGGTGTAGGCGTCTCTCGGAGGGATCGCTCTGCTGCAGCGACCATTGAGCTGGAAGGGACTTTGCCAAATCTTTTCATTAAACAGGCCAAGCTACTTTCTCTCCAGTTAGGAAGGAAACCTCTCAGTGTCTGAGCTTTGGGAGCCGCTGCTTGGCTTGCCGCCTATCCAGAAAACCTCTGTTCTCCAAATCTGAAGAGATGCTCTGTTCCTCCTTCTCCTGAAAACCTCAGGCTTGCTTTTCCTCCTACTTTTGGAGGCTCAGAGAGTTTTAAAGCTTTTTCTCCTGCCTCTTTAGGCACCGAACTGTAAAATTAAATAAAGGGCTATAGTTAGTGCCTTTTACATCTAGCTGGTGGTGCGCGGGAAGGTCCCTGCGGCTTCTGCTTTATCTCTGGAGGAGTCCGGGGACGTGCTTTATACAGGGGAAATAGCCGGGTTACTTTCCAAAGCAAGGCACACTTCACGGAGTCGATTCAGCTCTTGAACCTGCACGTGCAGTAATGTGGTTGAATTTGGAAGCGCGTTCTCTCAGTGGTCCAAAACCATCCCGATGCTGGGGGTGTTTTGTAGCAGGTTGCACCCAAACGAGCACCTCTCCAAAGCTGGCATGGGAGCACAGGGCTCCGGTTTCAGTGGGAGGTAAGGGGCGAGCAGTCATTAGTTATTTATTTATTCATTTATTTATCTGTTTTGGAGGGAGGGAAGTCCACCTGAAGGGGTGAACTACAAAATGTGCAAAACAGGGTGTGGGTATAAGCATCCACTAACTGCACGTGGCACCGGCGCTGCTGTGATCCGCAGCTGTTTGGGTGGTTTGCATGATGAGAGTCCGTTCCCGTGCCTGGAAAGCATCGGATACAACAGGGTAGGGGTCCTTTACGGGCGAGACCCCTGGTTGTCAAGCTATCTGGGAATCATTACAGCCTCTCTCCATTTCTTGCAGCTAAAACTGGCTTTGGAGGAGGCTCTCCATATGGACGCTGAATAGCCTGAGATGCGGTTATGCTGCTGCAGAGCAGGGTGTGCCACCAGCAGCTCCATCTACCCCCTATTTACAGGGGTTTAAAACTTCCGTCTGGGCTTGAGACTTGGCTTAAAGGGCCAGGAGCACAGATGGGCTTTTAAATCCTTTAAAAAAAATTGAATCTGAGCGCTCTGGGAAAGCTTGAAGACCTTGCAAGTGTCCGAACAAGCCTGGCTAAGCAGCTGCCGTCTAATAGTAACCACTTTTGAGGGCTGGAGAGGGAGGGATAAAAGGAGTTTGGGTTTCTCTGGCCCCCTTTCATCTGAACATCACAAGGTGCTTTGCAAACACGGGGCCCGATTCTCCATGCTCACCCCTGCCAGCTTTGCAGCGGGGATGTTGCAAGAGCAGCCTCAACGCTCATTTAGTGCCGGTTTGGGTCATTGTGCAACGTAGAGGATTTGGGAAGAAGCATGCCTGGGTCCTGCACTTGGCATCCTCTGTTTTTAAACCAGACTTGATTTGTTTGGGGTTTTTTGGGGGTTTTTTTTTGTTTTTTTTTCCAAGGTGAGTCTCCCCAGCTTTGGTAGCGGGGAGAGGTCACTTCACTTTGAGCCCGGCTTGGTTGAATTTTGTACAAGATTCTTTGCATCGCCGTTGCGACCCTCCCATTTCCCACCTGGCGAGGAACCGGTCCAGCATTTTCCCGGCGGATGCTGTGTCGCCGCGGCGCTGATTCAGCAGGTGCAGCTAGCTCCAGGGCAGAGCTGCTCACGCCGAGCCCCTCTCCCCTCCCTGCGCTCTTGTTTGTTGGTGCGAGGGCAGCATCAGGAAGGTGCCCCGGTAACGTCTGCCCTGGTGGAAGGGATGGCGGATTGCACCGGTTGGGTTTGATGGAGAAATTTCCTTGCTTTGAGGGCCACTGCAGGGGCGGAGGAGTCGCTCTCCACTTTCGGGGTGCCCAGAGCATCTTTGCGTTGTTTTGGGGATCCTGCTGGGTCCGTGAGGTTGGTGCATGCAACCAGTGGTACCCGTCCCCTGAAGGCATGGGGAGGGAGAGCTAAACCGGCAGCCTCCATTGGAAGCATTTTTAAATTTGTATTTATTCATTTATTTGGTTTCGTCAAAAGGCTTGCCACTTTTGACGAAAGCAGCTAATTTTAGCCCGGCAATGAAAACAGACTGGCTTTAAGGGTTGCATCCTGCAGAGGCAAGAGACCTCTGCCAACCTTGGTGCTGGACTTCCAGCCAGCTTGGCTTGTCTCTGAGCTCTGGTCCTTTCTAGCAGGAAGACTTCAGGGCTGCGTTTGCCACGGTGTAGGAGGGATCCGTGCCCTCTGGCTCCTCAGTGGAGATGGGTATTTTTGTCTTTTCCTAAGGAAGCCTCAAATACAACTATTCCCCCATCTTTAGTAGCAGAGCCTTGTTCTAGGGAGGATGATCACGAGTGAGATAAAACCACCCTGCACCCCAGGTTGTGCAGAACTGGATCGGCTCCAAATACAAGCAACAGCGAGAAGCGGATTTCTTTTTTGCCATGGTTTGCTCTGACTCCATGAGTCAGAACTAGACTTTTGAAGCAAAAAAATGTTTATGTTNTCGAGCCTAGGAGTGGCTTCCATTGACTTATAAAGGAAGATGCAGTAAAGGATATTTCCTACGCATCCAAAGCAGATTTCCAAAGTGGATGCTGCTCCCAGGGTCTTCCCAGCTTCCACCCTGGTCTTCCCCATCACAAAGTGGAGATGCTGCCCTCCAATGCTCAGAAAGCCAAGAAGCAGCACTGGCTTGGAACCAGCAGCCGGGCCATCAAGCTGTCCCCAGAGACTTGTGATGGGGGAGGCAGGCCACTACCAATGGTGGTGCGTGGGTAGATGGGTGTTTGCTCGGTGCGCATGGTGTTAGGTGCAGGGTCCAAGGCACGGGGGGACAGGATTGGAGCTGTAGGTTCACCTTTGAGCTCAGGCAGTGGAGCTGCACACTTGGGCCTGTAGGCAGGTAATGGTGAGCATGGCAATGCCTCCTCCTGGGAGACTGTCTTGGCAGCTCTTAATTGGAGGTGGAGATTAGGGTGTGAAAAGCACGGCTTCAGCTAAGAGATGAAACGTGCAGTAGCTCTGACAGGAAGGACTGAGCCAGAGAGCTGCTTTTCCTCCAGGGAAGAAACCAGGCAGGCTCTCAGATGATGACTTTGCAAACCACGGTTGACACTTAGAAGGGATGGAAAGGCAGGATAGCTAATCCCAGGAAGGGGATGCCTAGTCTGTGGGAGTGACATGTCCTGCTGCAGAGCCACTGCCTGGATAAGGGCAACCTTGCAGGTTGCAGGTCTCCAGCAGATCCTGACAGGAACATGCCCAAGTTGGCAGACCTGCTGAACCACGCCAAGGGCGTGGGTGGTGCCTATGAGCCTGGCCATGTTGGCACAGGGATAGTGGTACTAAGCCCAGTGTGGGACACCATGAGAAAGCACAGGGGCTCTCTGGCACACCTAGAGCATCCTTTGACCTGCCAACCCTGGGATGTCTCTCCATGCCTTCTCTCTCCTTGGAAGGGGAAAGCAACAAGGAAAAGATGATTCCCCTTCCGCACAGCTGCAGGATGGCTCCTTGCGGTGCCTGGTCAGTACCTCTCTCTGCATGCATCTATCTGTCCATCTTCATGCACTTTCATTTTTTCCATCCTAAACAAGCCTTTTCTTCTTCCTCAGAAGAAATCTGTCTGCACAAGGCAGTCTCAATCCTAAGTACAACCCTGAGTCACTGGCCAACCATACGTCCAGCCACAAAGAGGTGCAGAGATGTGCTGCTGATCCAGGCTGACTTTGTTCCTCCATGAGCAAGGAGGATGTTTGCAGAGGCTGCCTCTCAGACAGGAGCAGAGCCAAAGTATCTTTGCAATTTAAGACTTGAACAAGCCTTTTTTGGCCTTGGCCAGGCTGGTATCCCAGGCAGGTTGAGTGTTTGCTGAACAGGGTGAAGCTTCTGAGCTCATCTGACTTCTCAGCATCTCTAAGTGATACGTCAGTGATGCCACTGGCCTGGGTCTGACTGTTATCTTCAGCAAAATATTCCCAAAATGAGACAATACAAAGAGTTCTCACGCTTGAAAGTTAATTTGTTTAAATAGAAGAAACACCAGAGATTTCTGCTTTCTCCAGGATGTTTGCTACATCTTCCCTGACCCACCTCTACTGAGAATTTGTCAATGACTCAAATTTCTACACTGTCCCATGGCAGGGAATCCCCTCCCCTCTCCTTCTGGCTCTATCTGCCAACTGCTGTGGCTCTTCCAATGTCTTCTTGTCATTCCACCAATTATTCTTCCTCCTGAAATTACTATTGTCATTTTAATTTAAGTAGGGCTTTCCCCCTCGCCCCGCCTTTTCAGAGCTCCCTGGATTTGAGGCTTCCTTATTTGCTATCTTGCAGGGTGGATCAACAGCAGCTGCTTAAATTATGGGGCTTCACTCTTGATCTATATACTGTGGATGGGAAAAAAAAAAAAGGGAAGGGCTTTCCATCAGTTTTCTGTTAAATCAATGACTTCTACTGAAAGGAAGCTTGCTCTGTGAGTGACTCATCTGGATTTAAAGGCAGGAGAAAAGAAACATAAATGCCATGATGAAGCAAGAAGACAAAACTTGAACAAATGGCTTGTGCAGCAGCTCACTCCTTGAAACGTTCTTTGCCCAATCTTGGAAAAGGAAGAAAATATGCCATTATTTGGGGGGGTTTTCCACAAGCAGGGCTGTTTTGAGGCTGCATGTGAGACTTAAGTCATAATCTCGAGCTCTGTGAAGCTCCGCACAGCAATCAAGATGTGATATCAGGATGGAGATCTGCACCAAGAGCTTGCAGAGGGCAGGAACTGTTGGGTTTCCTGCTGTTGTGCCTGTCTTGCTCTGTGTGCAGGTAGACAAAGGCTTTGTCTGTGGTTTCTACCACTTCAGCCCAGGAAAACGAAGTTTGGAGCAAGGTCCTCATTAAGGACCAGGCGAAGTGCTAGAGCCAGGTTTCCATGGTGACCGTGGGATGCTGCGGATGGGTTTGGTGCCTTGCTTGGGCTCCACAGCCCTGAGAAACCCTCCATGAGTCGCAGAGTGGAAGCATCTTTGAGCACTGCTGAGGGCAGAGCATGTTTCCCAGCTCTTATTTTGCCCTTCAGCTGCCCCAGAGACAGGAAAAGAGGTGAGATGTTCCTGCCCTGTGCCCCTGAATGTGGTGTGGAGAGATGCCATGTGAAAGCCTCAAAGCTGAGGTCCTTCAGCAAAGGTCCTTCCTGACATCCTTGACTCAATCTCTGGATCCTTCCTGGACTGGGGACCAGGGTGGGAACCTCACCAACCAAAAAAAAAAGGTGCCTCATTTGGAAAGCAGTGGTGGTATTCATGGGATGTGGGAGACTGGTGGCAAGCTGGGAGTTTGTTGGGGCCGTGGCATTGTAGGCACAGTTGCCTCCATCCCCAAGGAGAAGCAGACGCGCATGAGGAGGATGCTGGAGGGATGAGGAGGGTTGATGGCATAGGAGGCTGAGGAGGGACGATGGCATACAGAGGATCTGTCATGGGGGAGAGCGGCCAGAGCACCGTTCTGGATAACTTCATCTGATTTGCCTGCCTTGCAAAACAAATTACCAGACCTGTTCTTGGAGAGCTGTACCTATCTTTGAAGCATCTTTGGCCTCTGTTTTATCATCCAAAGCAGCATTAAATGCTTGTTGGGGAGGCATCTTATCAGGCACATCTAGTTGGAAAAGCTTGAAAGGCTCTTGTCAGGCTTTTCTTCATGTGTGCTTTGAATTTATAGCTCCTCATTGCCTGGAGAACCCCACTGAGCTGGGAAATAGATTAGAAAAGGAGATGATGCCCCCATCCTGAGCAGAGCTGATGTTAATGTGGCTGTTACACCTGTGGCATGGCTCCTCTCCTGCCAAGGTGCCTGCAACCGGACTGGGCACCGACTCATCGGCAGGACCGGCTGTGCTACTTTGCCAGAGCTGGTTCCATGGTATGATGAATGCTGCCTAAGGTGCAGGAGGTCGGGGGGGAAACAAATCAGCAAAATGGGTTAGTACTGGAGGCAGAATCTGGTTTTCTTGGCTTCCAGGCTCAAAGCTAATCAACCGACCCACAGTGTCTTGGGATGAATCTCCCCACTCTGCTTTACGTCAGCTTCCTCATGCCCAAACTGAAACGATGGCTGGACCTGGGAGGGGACAGAGCTGTCACGGTCACGCCAGGCTTGCTCGGCAACAAACATCCTCAAAGCTCCCGCAGGTGGTTTGCTGCCTTCATCCTGGGTCAGCCGAGTGCAGCGAGATGTGGCAACAGCAATTGTCGTACCCCGTGTCCGGGACCGCAGCACGGGACTGGGGACACTGATTGCATGGTGTGGGGGCCAGCAGAAAGGTGACAACCCTGAATTTGGCCACGGTGGGGTTTCCAAGCCAGCTGTGTGCATCAGGGAGCCACGCAGCCGGTCCTTTGCAAACAGGGCTGCGCCCCTGGAGGAGCAGAAAGCCTTGGGCAAAGATGCTTAGCTGGTATAAAGGCTAGAAAAGAACTTGGCTCTGAAACCACGGCAGCCTGCCACTTCCCGCTGTCCGAGAGGCATTGCATCAAGTGATCTCCATGCATAAGGAAAGCTGAATGCTTTTGACGGCTCGCCATGCAGACTCCCCATGGACGCTGCAAGCCAAGCCGGCTTTCTCACCGTCTCCCACAGCCCCCCAGTTGTAAGCGTGAAACCAAGCTGGTGAATAATTCTGCTGATGCACAGAACAGAAAATCCTGTTCTCTCCTCCTGGGGCAAACTGGCAGGGCTAATGGGAGGAAGAGGCTGTGACAACTTGATTTTGTGGCTGAAGTCAGCAGATCTGGCTCCTGGGACACATGGGAACAGGCAGGGAGCAGGAGCCACTTTTGCACAGTCACTTCTCGGAGGCGAGCAGGGCTTCAAAGGAAAAATTCTTAGCAGGATGTCGCAACTTGGGAGGAGGAGGAAAAAAACAAGCAAACAAAAAAACCCACAAGCTCTGTAGGGCTGGGAAATGCAGAGTCAAGGAATGAAGTTTCCAAAAACCCTTTACTTGGTACTCGCATCTCGGTGCAGATGAGGTAGCAACATGAGCTGACGCTGGCAATTCCTGAGGATGTTAAAGCTCGGTGTGGTCAGCGGGTGCAAGCGTGAGTTTTACCTATCCAACGCAGAGATCTCCCTTCTCCGCGGCAGACTGGGGCTCTACTGATAGCAGGGTCTCTTAAAGTGGATGCCAGCAGCCACGGGAAGGAGGGAGGCTCAGCTAAGCGCGTGCCGGCACAGGAGCAGATAGAGGATTTGGGATTATCCAACAGCCTGACCAAGCTGTGAGGGTCTATCTTAAAACCCCTCTGGGATCCAGACGCTGCGGCAGGAGGATGGACGTGGGAAATGGGCAAGCACACACACGTGCAGGGCATGGTGGGTTGGGTTACTGGGTTCTGCGGGATGGACCATCGTGCCCGCGTGCTCAGTGGGGAGATGCTAAGAGCTTGGCGGGGTGCTTGTCCCGAAAGGGTGATTCCTCTTCTTCCTAATGCTGTCACTTGAGGGCAGCTCTGTAACTCCTTCTGCTGAGGATGGGGTGATGGAAAGCAGACCACGTGGTCACCTCCACGCAGGGCCAGTTTTTTCCAGGTCAGCAAAGACCTCGTGGCCATGTTCACGAGCTGGGCTGGTGGAGGAGGTGCCCAGCGTGTGCAGGCTCCTGACTCTGTCCTCCCTACTTCAAGCCATGCTTGAATCCCAAGTGACGGAAAACCTGGCAGCTCCCAGAGGCCATCATGCCTGCTAGAGGCCGGGGAAGCTAAAAGTAGGCTCCAGGAGGGAAGTGGTTTGGAGGGTGATGTTTGTCAGTGATGAGCACACAGCCATGCTGCGGGAGCAGTGTGGCAGCTGGAGCTGGCAGCCGAGCGCCTGTCCTGCTTGTTTTGGCTGACTTCAGAGACCTCTGGCTTTTCCTAGTAGCACTTGGATGTGCCGGTACTCAGGAGACCTGACCGGGTATATTCAGACAACGCCGAAAATATCTTCCTTGCAGGCAATAGAGGCAAAGGGGAGCCAGCAGCTGGGCTCCCTGAGAGACAGGGGACCAGGCTGTAGAGGGATGGTTGTTTTGCTTGGGCTTGCTCTCTGCCAGCCAAAAATGCATCCTGTGGAGCCACCACAGTGGCACATTTAAGGTGACCCCCTAATGGGCACCAGGTCTCAGCTACAGAGGGCATGAGAGGCTAGGTCTCCTCGCTTTCTGTGGTGCAGGGTGTCCCAGCTGACCCTGGGTTCATGCTCCCCCAACCCTTGCCTCCTAACCAGCTGTGCTGGCTGTCGTGGCAGGTACCTGGCAAAGTTGTCTTCAGTGGGGAGCATCTCCGAGGAGGAGACCTGCGAGAAGCTGAAGGGCTTGATCCAGCGCCAGGTGCAGATGTGCAAGAGGAACCTGGAGGTGATGGACTCGGTGCGGCGCGGAGCCCAGCTGGCCATCGAGGAGTGCCAGTACCAGTTCCGCAACCGCCGATGGAACTGCTCCACGCTGGACACCCTGCCTGTCTTCGGCAAGGTGGTAACGCAAGGTGAGCTGGGAGGACACGTGCCTGGGGTGCTGCTGCATGGGGGAATGGCTACAGCAGCAGTCTGGTGGGCTGCAGGCAGGTTTTGCTTGCTTGCCCCTGAGCCGGTGGCTGGGGAGAGTAGGGAACAGCCCAGTGTTGGATCCTGGGGCTGACAGGTCTTCCTTGGGCATTTCGGGAGGGCTTTTTTGACTGTATTAGGCACCCAGCAGGTGCCCATCGCATGGAGGCTCCAGCCCAGGGCATCCAAAGAGCCTGGACCTTTTACAAGGACATGCTAACTTTGAGCAGGGACCTAAAGTCACCCTGCGGTCTAATCTCTGCCCCGCCAAGCCCGGGAGCTTCGTTCCGCAAAGTCGCGGCTGCAGCGATATGCTGGATTTATTTGGGCAGCCCTGAAGCAGTGACCGCTGCCAGACTGGCGTGCCGCTCTGGAGTGGAGCTGTCTGCGGGTGAGACCTTGGGAGGACGGCCCTCTGCCGCCCGATGCGAGTAAAACACTCGGCAGCTGGACCCTCTGAAGACAGCATCATTGCCCGCCACCACCCAGCTGTCAGCCTTCAGGGGGGATTTATGGCCAGGGCAGCCCCCAGTCCCTCCGATCCCAGCTGCACGCAGGTGTCCTGGAGGCACAGGGCTGTGAGCAAACCAAGGACCCAGAGCATTGGGGTGAGGAGACGGAGGGGCAAGCCCCTCTGCAACCCCTGGAGACCACCAAAGCGGCCCTTGCCTCCGCTCGGGTGCCACTGCCATCTCTGACGCACCGTCTCGCTTCCCATCCCAGGACCTATAGACCAAAGCCTCCCCCCACGGCTCCTTGTTTGACTTTCCTCCCCTCAACACAGGGGTGAAGATCTCTTCTTGTGAAGGTTCAGGGACTGGAAATACCAGAAATACCAGAAACTAAAAGTCTTCTCTTTTTAGGCAGCCACAGCACAAACCGACCAACACGATCCTACTATTAACCTCGATTAACTTGGAGGTGGTTCAGTCCCCGCACTGGCTGGGTCCTCCCCAGCCACTGCCGCCGGGAACAGATTACAGCTGGGCCACCAAAGTCTGGGCTGCGACCACCAAAGAAGCTGCCCTCTGTCTAACCAGCAAGCTGGGGTGATGTCTGCTTGCAAGCCATCCCCCACCTCTTCCCCTAGCATGGGACTACCCCAAATGCCAACCCTCCTTGCTCCGAAACGGAGGGGCTGTGTCCTCAACCGGCCTCAGAGGACGGTGGAGATTTGGGTGTTGCAAGAGCTGATCCCTGGCCACGGCGCCCTGTGTGTTTATGTCCAGGGCTGTCCCCTGACTTCCCAAACAAGCTCTTCCTAACCATGTGGCACCACATAGGTAGACGCAAGAGCTGGGGTGGGGTTGCAGCATGGGGATCAGCGTGGATTTGCAAGGCGCTTTGAGAGCGGAGTGGGGTTTTGCAGGGTAGTTTAAGAGGTGCTATGGGACCTTGTGCGAGAGGATGGCAAGGATCTGCAGCCGCAGGGGATGTTATTGGATGTGGAAAGCAGCCAACTATTTTGGACACAGGAGTGATTTCATGGCAGAGATGTCCTACAAGCTCTACGCAACGCAGTCTCTCCATATAAGCTCTGGGAGAGCTCTCCCCACATTGGCAATATAGCCTTTGCATCTCCCTCATTGCCAGGTTATAATTTGCCCATCGCATTCATGTTTTTAACCTTGTGGGGCAGTTCCTAGCTCCTTTACTTTATTGCAAGACAGGGCTCTTGCTGCTGCAAACGATCTCCCAGCATCGAGGTGTCTCTGCTGAGACTGGTCCAGGCTTGGCACTAAGCAAACAGCATGCCTGGGAGTGGGGAGGATGAGTGTCCTGCGTGGGGTACCCCATCTTGGGAGGAAGGGCTGGAGCAAAGAGCTTGACTTGATAGCTCTGCATAGCATGTTTTGCCGAGAGCCAGTTTTCAGATCAGCTTTTCGAGGGAGTTTATGTGCAACACCAGCATCAGGAGGGAAGAGGAGCAGAGATGCACGCAACAGCCCACCAAGGGCCTTTGGCCACCTGGCTGCACGCCCCCCCCCCAGAAACCCCTCTCGTATGTCTCACACTTGCTGCCAGATTTCCCACCACTGTTTGTGCTGTTGCAGGGACGCGGGAGGCAGCATTCGTCTATGCCATCTCTTCGGCAGGGGTGGCCTTCGCAGTGACCCGAGCCTGCAGCAGCGGCGAGCTGGACAAGTGTGGATGTGACCGCACGGTGCAGGGGGGCAGCCCACAGGGTGAGCATGCAAGGGCGGGGGGGACGGGACAATCGAGCGGGGATGCAAAGCGGCCAAGCATGGAAATGCCCGCTCCCTGGAGCCATCCATAAAGGAGGTAAAATTAAAAACAAAAGCCTCCTGTTAGTCTACATGAATCCCTTAAAAAGGCATCTTGGAGCATCACCCATGGGACAGAGAAAGCGTCTTGTCCGTGTGTGCCCCCCCTCAAGGCCACATTTCCCCATTCCCCTAGGCAGCCCAGCCCTGTGGGGAGCAAGACAGAATTGGGGGCAGGTCAGCTGTATTTTAGCAAGAGCAGGGCTGGAGAGGACGAGCAAGGCAGGCAGGCTGTATCTGTCTCATCCGTGCTCTCTGCCTTAGGCTTCCAGTGGTCGGGCTGCTCCGATAACATCGCCTACGGCGTGGCCTTCTCGCAGTCCTTCGTCGACGTCCGTGAGAGGAGCAAAGGGGCTTCTTCCAACAGAGCATTAATGAACCTTCACAACAACGAGGCAGGGAGGAAGGTAACGGTGAGGGGGAAACCTGGGCAGCCGGTGCAGCTCTGCAGCATCCCAGCTGGGGTCGGCAGCCACTGCTGGAGCCTGTCTGGGTTCATTTAATCCCATCAGCTCATGTGCATCAGCATCACTTTCTGCACCACCCTTCCAGACCCCATACGTTGCGCTCTCTTGTCCATCCCAAGCTGACTATCCCGTCTCGTTTCTTGTGTCTGTTCCTCCAGGCAATCCTGAACAACATGCGGGTGGAGTGCAAGTGTCACGGCGTGTCAGGCTCGTGCGAGTTCAAGACGTGCTGGAAAGCCATGCCCCCCTTCCGCAAAGTGGGCAACGTCCTGAAGGAGAAATTCGACGGCGCCACAGAGGTTGAGCAGAGTGAGATCGGATCCACCAAGGTGCTGGTGCCCAAAAACTCCCAGTTCAAGCCACACACGGACGAGGACCTCGTCTACCTGGACTCTAGTCCTGATTTCTGTGACCATGACCTCAAGAACGGGGTGCTGGGCACCAGCGGCCGGCAGTGCAACAAGACCTCCAAGGCTATCGATGGCTGCGAGCTGATGTGCTGCGGCCGGGGCTTTCATACGGACGAAGTGGAGGTTGTGGAAAGGTGCAGCTGCAAATTCCACTGGTGCTGCTCCGTCAAGTGCAAACCCTGCCATCGGGTGGTGGAAATCCATACGTGCCGGTGATGCACGGAGGGGAGCGCCCATCCGTCCCCCTCTCTAACTGACCCTGCTTCTCCCTTGCCCCACGGCCAGGACTGAGGAAGTAACCCAGACGCTGCAGGGAGCGCGCAGCTCTTTACAGAGACAGAACCCCAGAGGAAAACAGATTTTAAAGAAAAAAAAAATATTTAAAGTTTCAAAAAATTGATCATTGTTGGCTTTTTTTATTTTGTTTTGTTTGCTTGCTTTATTTATTACTGAAGCCAGAGCCCCTCAGCGTCCTGTGCCAGCAGGGACGTGTCTGCTCTCGACGGCTGGGCGGGGACCTGCACGATGCCTGCTCTCATCGGATGAGCTCCTGCTGACGCGGGAGCGTTGCAAACGGGAGGTGTTTAAGCCAAGGCTAGGTATCTTCTCGGTATCTTCTATCGCAGTTATTTTTATTTGTTTAAGGCATGCGCTGAGCATCCCAGAGCACTGCTTGCCTTGGCGGAGCCTGCGGAGGGGATGGAGCGCAGCCAGCGTGTGCAGCCAGGTGCGTTGCAGAGGATGGGCAGATGGTGACGGGGTGGCATTGTCCCTGGGAGTTAAGCTCAGTGCGGGGAGAGCCCAGCCAGGGTGATCACTGTATGAGTAGGACGTGGAACGGGATGCTCAATGGCCTCCTGGGCATTGGATGGATTTTGGAGCAGCTCCAGTGGCCACTCTGATTTACAGAAGCTCCTCAGCAGCTGCCCAGGGCTGTCAGAGGACGCAGCGTTCCCACCATGCTCTCCTTCCCCTTGCAAGTCCCCTTCCCCCCTCACTTCTCCAGCATCTCGTTCAGCTGGAGACTGTGAAGAGGGTCCAGAGAGGCCAGGGTACCTACAATCCAATGACTTAATGCAGCTGGGAGCTGACGGGAGAAAATCCCAGGGGATTTCTTTTCTTCTGCCCCATAATTGCCCCCCACCTTGCTCACCAGCATCCCACAACCAGGTCTCCTCTATCTTCCTCCACATGCCTGTTCTCCACAGCTGGTGAGGGCTCTGGGGATGGTCCCCATCCCCTTGGCTGCTGAGAAGAGTAAAAGTATAAAGTGGAGCGATTGTTGGGGGTGGAAGAAAGATGCTGCGGGGGGGAAAGGCACTGCTCCTGCTCTGCCGCTACCCTCGGGCAGCAGGAGAGAAGGGCTGAGCAGAGGGATGCTACCACGTGTGCCCCAACCGCCAGAATTCAGTGCAGCAGGGCCCCAGCTGCCCTGTCTTGCTCCCCGCAGGCCAGCCTGGAGCGATGCCATGAGGATAACGCGCTGTCCTACCCGCTCCAGCTTCCCTTCTGCCTGGGATCGGGTTAGTGCAGAGTCCTTGCTGCCGGGCTGCAGGACGAAATATTTGGAGAACTAATAAGCAGAGGGGCACTGCGAGGGGAGGTGGAAAGCGAACCGGTTCCTCTCTCCCTCACCCACTTGTCTGCAAGTCAAGAGGCAAAAAGGGAGTAGAGAAAAACCTCGAAATGGCACCTCGAGCCAGCAGGAACATCTGCCCTTGGTGCGGCGAGGAGTCGGCATGGGGTGGCATGGCTGAGCCCTCCTGTGCAAGCTGGGAGCTTCCTGCTTGGTCTGGAAAAGCCCGGAGCCGAGACCATCACCCTCTGGGCTCGGGGTGGTCTTTGCAAACCTGCAGTCTTGTTTTTCTTCATTGCTTCATCTTGAGAGGGGAAAGGTTGGGGGAACACGCAGACATACGTTAAATCCCATCTGTGCTGTGGCAGTGATGGGCTGGGGGAGAGTCTGTGGTCGCTGGAAGGCCTCCAGACACCGTCCGGCTGGAAGGCTGCTGACAACTGACTCGAAGCAGTGCAGGGCGAGGGAGGTTTGCATTGAGGCATTCCCCCCAATATCCACTGCCTGCCTCCCTCCTGCCTGCCCAGCCCCAGCTCCAAAAAACCTTCAGCAAAGTGTGGTGGGGGAACTGACACCCGGGGGAGACCCCAAGGTGGAGCCACCCTGGGTTGATCCACTTCAATGCAAACCAGAGATCTCCTCACCAGAGCAGCGCAGAGCAGGGATTGCCTCTTTCAATGGCTCAGTTGGCCAAAGGTGCAGTATTAAATCTTCAGGGGAGGAACTGAGCTTCACCTATCCCAGCTCCATCTCTTTAGCCCCCCAAGGCTGCAAGTTCTCAAGTACCTTGGAGGCTCTTCCTCCTCTTCCCAGCTCATGCAGAGGAGGCCACAGACCTCAGGCCACTGGCCAAGTTTTCTGCTCGTTGTCCAGCTAGGATGAAGGCCAAAGCTGAACAAGACAATCCAGATCAGTGTAGAGATAATCTCTGCGCAAGGGATTTTTTCAAGCTGTGATGAAAACTGAGCCCTGTAAATGTCACCCAGAGATACCCTGGCTCCGCAGCGCTCTGGCTCTTCTCACAACTGTAAATTTCAGCACCGGTGGGGGGGAATGCTTTTTTTTCATATTTACTTTGTCTATTAAATAATGAGTTTGTGCTGAATGAGCCACGGGCTTTTCTTCTCCTAGCAGTCAGGCTCCGCTGGGCTGTGTAAAACCAGCACATGGTGCAAACACCTAAGAGTTGTTGATCTCCTCCCGAGAGTCCTTGGCTAGGAGCAGAGGTGCCCAGGTGGTGCCTCTTGACAGCGTAAAGGGGACACTAAAGCTGTTCTTGTCCCTCCTCTTGTCTCTCCTTGGGAGATGCTGGTGTTTGGACCACAGGCTGCATCCCCGCTTTCCCATCAGCGGAAGGAGAGCTTGCTCGCTAATTTTCTGCTTTGACCGCTTGACATACCACTGGCTTAAGAGGCCACTTATCTTAGATTTCAGTAAGTCTGCGACTTCCTCCTGTCGAGAGGGTGCTGATACTCATCTGCTAAAACAGTGCTCTCCTCCCCTGCACGCAGCCAAGGGGCCACAGCTGCCACGTGTGCTGCTGGAAACATCTTGCCAGTGGTCTCGAGGTGCGTTTGAGCTGGGAGGGGGCAAGAACTGCCTGTAGATGCAGAGTCAGGGACCTGCCACCTCTCGCCTCCATCCCTGTGCTGCAGGGTGCTGGATTTGGAGGGGATGCAGTGCCAGATGCCTAGCCTGCTCCAAGCTGCCCCCAGCCCGTGCATTTCACTTGTCCCTTGTCCTTCCACAAGCCCAGGGCGCTCAGCTGCATCCTTGTCATGCCATTCCCTATAGTCCGGAGCTGCTCACTTCAGCACAGGCTGCTGCTGGGTCCAGCTGCACTAATGCTCTGCCTTGGCTCCTTGCTTTAGTTGTAGCTCTCCACTTCTGTGTTCTCCAAGCTCACCTTTCCACAGGGTTCATAGTAAAACCAATGGCTTCTCTCACTTTGGCCTCCACAGGTGGCAAGGGTTGAGGGCTATTCTTTGAAGTTTAACCATTGTTGCAGAAATAGGATCGTAGGATGGGAGAAAATGAGCCCCGAGCTCCCCAAAAACCCTTCCTTCAAATGGCTCCTCTCTTCCCCTGGCAGATCCCATCCCACAACCTCCCAGCTCCATCCCTTCCCCTCCCCACTCCAGCCTCAGCCCCAGGTGAGGGACTCTCTCCATTCCCCCATACCACCTCCCAGCATGGTGGTGAAATGAAGACGTGCTTCACCCCTGTGCTGATCAAGGTGCAGGCAGATGCCAGCTTCTCTGTGACTGTGGACAGAGCAAGATGTTCATGTCCTCCTCCTCCTCCAGTGCCCCCCACCTGCTCAGCCTGCCCCTTACATCCCCCATGCATCCAAGAACATCCCACTAAGCCCCTCCTCTTCCTCGGCCCCCTCAACACCCTCTCCCTGGTGAGCTCATCTCTCTTCCAAGGACTCGCAGGCCGATGTCTCCACCCAGCCTCTCCCGCTCATAAACCTTCCCGGATGTCCCACTGCCAACTCGAGATCATCGTGGCAAAAACAGGAAAAATTCCCCTCCAAGTCCTCCCCACCCTGCTCCAGCAGATGGGTAACTCCATGATTTTTTCCCCATTCCCCAAATGCCCCAATTTAGCACCATCTTCTGCTCCTTCTTTTTTTCTTCACCTTTTCTCCTGGAAAACCCACCCCATGTGTCACGTACCTTCAACCTCAGCTACTCCACGCTCTGGGCTTCACGTTTGCCAACCCTCCACCCTCCAGTCTGAGCACAACTCGGCCAAGCTCACGGGCAGAGCTGATATTTCTCTCCAGCTGTTTTGGCCACATCACCCTCATGCCCTTTATTGGCCACAAACACTTTCATCACTCCCAACTATCTCATCCTCCCTCCCCAGTCACGCTCAGCCTCACCCGCCACTCTCCTCCCAAAGCAATTAAATCACCATGGAAGACATTAACAGTGCTCATGCAGAGCACAAATTAGCACTCGCATCCTTTCCCTCCCTTACACCGTCAGTGAACGCAATAGCAAATCCTAGTGCACATTCCTGCAGCAGTGACCACAGCAATTTTCCTGTATCTCCTCCTCTCCCTTCATCCACATGAATGTACCAGCTGGCTGTTGGGAAGGCAGGTGATGGAGACAGTGGGAAACAAGAGCCTGGGGCCATGGAGAAAAGATGCTTTAAGGATGGGATGGTGTGTCTCTGCACGGGCAGATGGCAGAAGAGGGTGAGTCGTCCTTATAGGTGCCACATCACGGCAATTGGAAATGATGGGTCTCACCTCAGCCTGGCATAAGAGCACCCACGCTGGGGTGACCACTGCTCCCACCTACACTTGCTGAAGATATTAGTGGCATCTTGGCCCCCCAGGCACTGCCTCCATCAGCCCCGACGCCACGGCAGAAGGCCATGCTGAAGGACACCCGGCAGAGCAGAGCCTTTGACAGCAGTGTGATCCCGTGACAGCGGGAGGGCGCCCAGCCAGCGCTCCTCAGAGAGGCCTCCCAACCCTGACTGCCAAAATTCTGCTTTAAGTACAGGAAAATAAATTGTGCAACCTGCCTTAGACTGGATCGTAACACCCCGTGCAGGCAGAGGGGGAGGAAGGGGCAGGAGCCAGGCTGAGGATCAGGCCCCCCACATCTCAGCATTTAATCTGGACCATGCTAACATCTGGTACTTGAGCAGCATCTGCACCAGGCTCTCCCCTCCTCGTCTCTCCCAGGTATGCCCGGGATGTTTCTGCAGCCACAGAGCCCCTCCTCAGGGTCCCAGAGATGTGGCCACACACAAGCCTCATCCTTGTGCCTGTGCCCAGACCCAAGGAGCCACGAGCTCCCCTAGGCTGGCCTCCTGATCAGGCAAGACACTGCTGCCGCCATCCCAAATCTGACCATTAATAATTCCTCGAGTGCGTGAGCAAGGCTGGGTGACTGCAAAGATTCTCCATATCACTGCAGATCCTCAACCTGCACTGAGCAGTGCCTCAATGCCAGACACATGGTCCAAAGCAGCTAAATCGTGCATCAGGGGTCCTCTCCTTCCAGACCTCCAAAAGCACAAATTGCAAGCCTTAATTAGAATCAGCAGTGCCCAAAAAAACCCACCCAAAAACCCTGCGTGGCTGTTCAGCCCTCTTGTTCCTCCAGCTCTGATCTAGGACAGTCGTTACACTATCACAGCTTTGCTCCTATAGCTGAAGCCACGCGAAGCAGAGGCTAGACAGCACAGACACATCCCTGTGAGCTCCTCCACGTGCACACCACAAGTGAGACCTCTTACAGCACGCATAGTGAGAAGGGGTTGGAAAATGCAATGTCCTGTTTCTTCAGATGTCCCAGCCTCCCTGAGCTGGGTGGTAGCCAAAGGTCCATGAGAAGGTCTCATCACTGCCTCCATCCCTTTCCAAAAGAAGGCTGTCGAGCAGGGTTGCAAAGCAGGTAACCACCAGTTAGATAAACCTGCTTCACAAGTGACTACTGGCGTGCAGACCAGGAACCAAAACCATGATGGCTGGTCACCTCTCGCAACTGCCTTAACACCCCCAGGTGCCCAGAAGAAGGTCTCATGCACTCCTTGCCAGAACAGGACCACTGCTCACCAAGCAGGAGCTCAGCAGAACTGTGACTTCTTCCCGACACCATAACCCAAGAAGCCATTAGCTTCTCCAGTCCCCATCTTTTGGCCTGCAAGATGATTTCAGCTACATGTATGTACAAGCATTGCCTTGCTGGTCCAGAAACTAGAGATGCATGATCTGTTCCCACCACATGTCAAGAAACTGTCATAAAAATTGCTGTGGCCAGGAAAGCATGTAGGACACCAAAAGTGCTCCTGCATCTTCTTTCTTATCTACAGTTTCCACCAAAGAAACCCAAGAGACTCAGCACCTGGCAAGGCATGCAATTTACAGCCTCAAAACTTCAATTTTTCTGAAGGAGAGAAAGTTGGTGTGTGGAAGTTTATCAGCGAATGGCTCTTGTATCCAAGAATTTGAAATTCAAAAGGGAATTTTCAGGCTGCTGCTGAAAAAAACAGTTCAGGCACCATGTTGTACTGCAAAAATCTGCTTGCCGAGCTACTGTCCAGGAAGGAAGTTCTGCAGAAAAGTCAATGTGGCAGGATTATAGATACCTTCAAACTTGAAACTTGGCTATAAAACAAGATGTCCAAGAAAGATCACAGAAATATAAAACATGTTCAGAGCAGTGCCAGGGGTCAAGGCACTGTGGTTTATATGCAGCTGAGTTAGAAGAGTGAAAAAATCTGGAATTCTGGAGGAAAAAAAAGGAACATCAGTATTCACATTGCCTCACAGAATTACCAGGGGTAACAGACCTTGCACAGACAAGCTATCTGAGACCAACTACAGGGTGACCGTCAGCTTGCAGCCACTTCCAAGGACACCACAAACATCGTTCTGGAGTCTCTACCTGCAGCAGAGTATTTAACTTATTTTGCATGGTTTGCATACCTCTTCAGGCTCATGGGGGGGCTGTACAAAATGCATCTCAGAAGGCTTCATGGTGCAGCTTTGTACTCTAGAGCAAAGTCACCTCTCTGGAAAGTCAGAGGCAGGTGAACTCGAGCACTTCATCTGTTGCTTCATTAGCAATGAGCCTCACTTCCTTCCACCTGGTTTGCTTTGTTTTGGAGCAAAAGACAGACTTGTTCCAAGTCCATCAGTAGACCTCACTAGATCTGCAGTAATGAAGACTATTGGGCATGAACATGGAAGAGAGGTCTTGCAGCTCCAGGGCTGCCTCTTGCATTCATGGAAGCTGGTGTGATGGTGCCACTTCTTTGCCGTTTCATCAAAGCCAAACGAAGAAAGACACCAGGTCCGGAGGGAAAGCAGGATGAACAAGTAATGGACAGAGCTAAAGGAGGAAAAAAACATACAATCCATGGCACAGCAAGAAGATGCAAACTCTCCAGGGGACCACGCGGGGAAGAATGGGTCAGACAGGACTCCCAGGATGTTATTAAGAAAAATGAACTTTGAGATGAACATGGGGAAAGGCAGAACAGCCAAAGTGAAACAGCAGCAGTGGAAGCCCTGCAGATAGCTCATTTGGGACTTGGCCTGGTGTAAGTGCTCTGCTTTCTGTGGCCAGCTGGAAAATCCACAGCCGTTTCATTTCCACCAAGAAACCCGGAACATCTGGGAGGGCCTCAGAACTGAATTAGATGCAAAATAAATCAGTCCTTTGTGTCTTTTTTTCTCAATAAAGTCACTTTGCCGTCTCAATTTTCCACGTGCTGCAGCTAGCAAAAGTCAGGCTGATAAAGAAGCATGCTGGGATGACGGTACACCTCGGGGTCCTTGCTCCGGGCTGCCCGCAGTCTCTGGAACTCAGTGCATCAATTACACTTTGCTCTTGGGCTTTTTCCTCTTACCTTCTCTTGGTTAGAGAAGGCTGGTGTACGTTGTTGTACCTGCAAACCACACAGAGGTTTGAACACGATCCTGGTCTCCTTGGTGAGTGTCAAAGGCACAGAAGCCCTGATAAGAGAGGACAGTCATGCAGTGGGAGGGGATTTTCCAATACCATGGCCATGAGAAAGCTGCCAATATAAAGGCTTTAGCAGGTGAAGATGCTGGAGGAGACAACATACCACCCAGAGGAGCAGAGGTCAGGACAAAGATGTGTCTGAGGAGGCAAATGGAGATTTTGGAGCTGGGGAGCCTGTCCAGGCAGTAGGCTCAGGGCAGATGCTGTGGTGGAGGTGCTGTGACTTCCCCAAGCCCTCTCTGACTTTCACAGCCAGCATGAGCTGGAAATCTCCCAGAACCGGGCAAACAGCCCAGGAGAAGCTGAGCTCTAGACTAGCGAGGATGGTGCCTGGAGAGCAGATGAAGCCGAGGTCATAACAGGGGTTGCACTAGATGATCTTTGAAGGTCCCTTCCAACCCAAACCACTCTATGAGTCTGTGTGAGTCTGTAAAAGCCAGTTAAGAGTGAGGGCAGTGGGACAAATTTACCTGAAATCTTCCTGCAGGGCTCTGCCACAGTTTTAAGAGGAGCTCTCTGAAGGTGCCCAAGCTCTCTTAGCAGAGGAGTTTCCCGGCTGCATCCCCTGCATCTTCCCATGGTGCTGAGACCCACCTGCCCATGTGCTTCCCCACGAAGAAGATCTCCCAATGCTATGGAGGCACAGAGCAGAAGTAGATGATTGGTTGGGTAGGTGGTGGGCAGTTGCTTCATCGCTGCTTTAGAAAGCACTCAGCCCATCAGAGATTTGGGGGGGAACCCAATTCTGCTGCGGGGCAGAGCACCCACAGCCCAGCACATCGGAGGAGGACAGGAAGGATCCCAGCACTCGGTCAGGGATGGCACTGGGCATTTTGCAGGTCATCTGAGCAGAGCGGACATTTCCAGGGATGTTCTCGGGCACGGTAACAGACTCTGCCCATGTCTTTCCAGCCAAACCCAGCTCAGGAGGGTCTGTTCTGCACCCTGATATAGCAAAGACCCTGAGCTTAATTCTGAAAGTACAATAAAAATCCTCTCTAATAAACAAACTCACAATGGTCTTAATAACGCCAACCCCTTTTTTTCCCTTGGTAGCAACCAATGGGGAAGGCACCTCAAGCTGTTTTTTCCCCATCCTATTTCTGTCTCCATCTCCCTTTTCCTTCTATCCAATATTACCTTCCAAATTCCAGCTCTGATCCTTGGATAATTCAAACATATTGCATTGCTTTACAAACTGTGTTATTTTATCCCTTTCACCTGCCACTTTTGTTTTAGATAAACACTCATAACTCCCAACATATCACTTTAACTCTTTGACTGTCACTGGAAATTGAACAAGCTGAGACTTTCACAGGGGAAATTCTTTCCTCTCCTTTTCTTCTCTGTTTTGTGCGTTAAGCCAAGCAAAATCTCACCTACCTTAGCATGTCTTCAGATCATTTTACTTAAGCTTTACCTAGTAATTTCACCAACTTCTGGCATTATTGTATCTGCCCAGGCCAGGTTTAGGGTGTAAAGCTGTCTTAATCAGAGCTCCATGCTGAGGGCTACTTATTTCCTGCCCCAGCCATCACCTCTCAGGATTTGAAGACCCTGAACTGTGCACAGGATACCAGATTTAGATACAGGCATGCCCCCAGCAAAGCAGGGAGCTGACACATCTCACACCTGTTTTCCATCCCAATGCAACGGGCATGGATAACACCATGAGCAGGAGCTGAGCAAAATGCTCCCAAATGAGGAGCATTTTCCTGGTGCTCCTTCCATATCACTGCCAGCACTCGAAGTCCAGCCCTGCCTCATCCTTGCTGTTGGATCTGAGCTCAGAGTTGCTCCAGCATCACCTCTTGCATATCAACAGTGTCCTGGCAAGCCAGAAACAAGCCACGGTGGAGCTGCGGAACACCACAAACATGGGGCAAAAGGAAAAAGTTGCAAGCTAGAAATCCCTTTTTCCCCTACAAACAAAAATAAGGAGGACTTCACTCATCATTCTCACATCCAGCACCCAGAGATCCCTGTTCAGTTCATTGGGCTTAGCTGTGCCTGGCCTCCTCACGACCCAGATCCAACTCCTGCAATCATGGAATCAGCTAAATGACCATCCTTCAAAACTTTTGATCCTCTCAGTCTCTCCAACCTTAACCACCTCAAAAATCTGTTGTCCTTCCCCAAACTTCTTCCTTCAGGACACTGGACCAAAGGGGGTTTTGGCTGGAGCTTGCTCAGGCAGGGGTTTTGCAGAGGAGTGAGCCACCTTGCACGGAGTCCCTGCACAGGTCAGAGCCGACAGCAGCCGTTCAGGTGTGCTAAAAGGAGACCAGCACTGAACATCTCCCTCTGCAACAGCTGGACCCACACTGAGTCCTGCTAAAAATCCTACCTTGGCCAAGTGCTCCTCACTGCTGGGCCACCACAGCCACCAGCCTGGTCCGCTGTCTCCCATGCACCTCACCACCACCATGTCCTCAGCTGGGGTGTCAACCCAGTCCAGATGGGCTATGGGAACATGTCACACCTGGGGCAGGTGAGGTGGTAACAGAGAGAAGCTACTTGGAGTGCAACTTCCTTGCTCTCACGTGAAAACGTCTCCTGATATTCACCAGTGGATGCAGCACTTAATGTCATCTTCCCCCAGGGCCACCTTCACCATCCTTCAGACATCGTTTTGGGGGAAAAGAGCCAAAGCATGAGGGTCTTGGGCGGTCCCACACTAACACAGACTGACCTCCTGGTCTCAGCATTCCCCTGTGGAGCCAACATGCCCTTCCCACCAACACCAATCAAAACCAGAACTCATGAGCCACCAGCAAGACCAGATGGACTAAAGCTCTGACATGAGGGATAGCTGGGACATCTCACAGTTCAGGAGGGAACCCACAACCCTCCTCCGAAAACTGCTGGCTCCCTTGCCCTGAGCCTCAAAAGGCTGCCAGGAGGCGCCTGGGTTAACAGGGCTGCTCCACAGAGATCCACCCGCTCAGCCCCGGGGTCACAGCCCATCTGTGTCGCAATGTCTCTCTGAGTCATCCCTTTCCTCCCAGTCACCGAAAATGGCCTCAAAGTTTGCACAGATGGTGCTTAATCCCGGTTTGGACAATGGGCTTTTGGGCTTTTAAATGACAATTACTAAGTGAAAGCAGGGGTGGGAGGGGAGGCACCGAGGAGTGGGAGAGGGCACAGGCAGGACTGCAGGATGGAGGCCAGCGGCGCAGCAAGCCGGGCAGCACGCAGGGATGCAGGCACTGGACAGCCACCCCAGTTTAGCCCACAGAGGCTCAAAGCAGCAGTCAATGCTAAACCTCAGAGGGATGAGGACCAGGGGACCATATCCCCTGGATAAGGACCAGCAAACCCTGTCCACCCCAGGGACTTTAGCCTGCCTAGGGCTTTCTGTCCTTGACGTGGCCTAGAGCCCTCTCACTGCACATCGTGCTGGGGGTGCCATGGGTCAACAGCATGGTCACGGCTGCATGAAAGATGGCAATAGAGTTGGTGGCCTCTTCCCAAGGCCAGGAGAGCATCTGGCAGGTCCTCCTCCCGCCCTGGATCCCACCTGCCTCTAGGAAGGGACATTCCCTCCCACCACAGATGGATGGACGCTGTTGTGAATTTGGCATCCTCGAAGGACAGTGATGCTGAACGATGCTGTTGTCCAGCCTGCAAAGGGAAACATTCAGCACCCCACAACATGCAGCCAGGGCTTTGGTGCTGGCATGGCTGGAGGTCCCAGAAACACTCTGTACGACATGCAGGGTGGTGCTTTCAAGGTCTCTCCTCTCCTGCCTGCGCTCGGCTGGACTCACACTGAAGTAGGGGAACCGGACCCCTTTGCATGCCCACCCCAGCCCCAAAGCTACGGCAGGACCAGGTACAGTGAAGGTTTAGGGATGGAAGGAATCAGGCCATGCTTGAGGCAAGGGGAAAGCCCTTCTGCGGGGCAAAATCCTCTTTTCCCACCTCTTGTCCTTCCCAGCCACCGGTCCCACCAGTTGGAGCACTGGGGGATTTACAGACAAGCGCGAGAGCAAAGCTGGGCTGAGACAGGGCAGAGAGAGCCAGCAGGGGCTCCGCACGGGGATTTGGGGCAGGGAAAGCCTCTTCCCTGCCAGCTCCCCCCTCTCCAGCCCAGGAGAGATGACGTGGGGCAGGGAAGGGGTTGCTCTGTCTCCACCAAAAGCAGAGCATCGCATCTCAGTCCTAGGGCACCCGAGTGACTGGGTCACAGCTGAAAAACCTCTGCTCCCTGCGGGTTAAGCGGGGCTGCTATAGCTGGGAGAGGGGAGATACCAAGGTCTCAGGAGCCCCGAGCCAAGTAGCATGGGGCCAGCTTTCTTCCCCAGCTGCGCTCGCTGTCCCTGTCACGCGTCCACGTCCGTTTGACAGCGCCCTGCACTTCAGAAGCAATTAGCAGCCGAGTTGAACTAATTCCCCACGTGGCGGGTCCAACACAAACAGCGCGCGCTGGCCCGCGCCCCACACCTCCGCGCGCATTCACCTCTGTTTCGGAGGGCCAGGGTGTCCCTGCCAAGAGCAACACAAATAACCCGCTGCTTCTCCAGGTTAAGAGGCAGCCCTGGAGGGCTGGAGCTTGGTGGCCGGGGCCATGCACGCTGCCGCCGGCTCCGCAGCCGGCAGAAAAGCAGCCTCTGTTAACAGCCTGGGTCAGGATGGAGGCAGGCAACAAGGACTCGTGTATGCAGTGCTTGTCCCAGGGGGCTGGAGGGTGGAGAGGCGCGAGGTCTGGGGGCGAGCGGCGAGGGAGTCCCGAGCCAGGGAGCGGGGGGGTTCAGGGGCTGTCGGGATGGAGGGGAGAAGGTACTTGCAAACAGCACCTGCGGGGTGTTTGTCAGCCCCGTGGAGGCTCCAGCAGCTGAAATAACAACTTGGGGAAGGCGGGGGAAATGCTGCTGGGCCCCCTCGCCCCGGTGCCGGTCCCTGCTGCTCAGCTCGGGCACTGCTGGGACGCAGGCTGATGGGTCACCACAGGGATCGCCTGATCCCTTCTGGAGCCAGGGATGTTCCTGGGCTTGGCGACAGCCCCGGGCAGGGTTTTGGGACTCACCCAAGGGCTCCTGCTCCTGTTTGAACCTCACGATGCTGCAGCGCAAGCAGGGTTGCCAGGCTTTTCTGAGGCACATTGTGATTTTGGGTGCAACAGGTTTGCAGGGTTAAAATCGGGCCCCGTCCCTCCAAGCAGAGGACACAGGACGCATCTTGTGACAACGAAGGGACCCAGGCTGCTCTTCAGGAGACAAACCCACTGATGGCTGAAGACAGGAGGAGAGATGGCAGCAAATCCTCCCCCTTGGTGCTCCAGCCCACGTCGGGCCAGCTCTACTTGGAGCTCTTTGGCACGGGGCACCACGCTGCCGCTGCCAGGCCAGGAAGCCACCCCCGCAGCCCCGAGCAGGTCAGGGCTGCCCGCCTTGTGCAAGCACGCCGAGACAGCCCCAGGGCAGCAGCCGAGCACCCGTCGAAGCCGGCACATGAGGAGACGTGTCAGGAATGGTGCAGGAGAGCAGCTGGCGGGGTTACGGCAGCGCCGATTACCACATCTCACCTGGGATCAGCATGTACTGGGGATCCCAGGTGGCATCAGAGAGGCTGTGACCCCGGTGTGCCAGCTCCTTCTCGGTGTTCACTGTTCCTGTAGCTGGGGACGTATTTCTCCCACCCATCATCCATGCCAGGACATGGCCGGGACCATGCTGGGAGCACCCGCTAGAGGAGAGGAGATGAGAGCTGTGTCACCAAGCATCAGCCCCAACTCCACATCTCCCATGCGTGGCCAGGGACAAACCCCTGCCTCCGTGGGGTCCCTTCAAGCATACTCAGACAGGCAGGGGCTTGGTGGCCCATCCTGCCCGTACTCCTCCAACCAGCTCCATGACCCAGCAGAGGGGTAACCACATCCCCCCTGCAGAGGCCAGACTCACACAGCCTGTCTAGACAGGGGGACCGACATCTCCAAGAGTCACAGCACATGCACGAGCCATTGGCTCACAGATGCTCAGTCCTCTGCTGCAAGCAGCAGTCTGTCCAGCCCCTGTTGCAATGCACAGATGGAGATCTACTCCAGCAGAGCAATGCCTGGCTCAGGACACGTTCCCACACGTGCTGCAAAATCACAGCCGCTGCCCCAAGCAGGCAATGGAGAGGTCCCGGGGTCAAGCTATTAAGCCTCCTATCTGTTTAAACCCTTAAGCTGTCCTGTGATCTTGGCCAGGCATCCCCGTGCTGGAGCCCATGGTGGGGAGGGAGAGGGGTGTTCAGCGAACGATGCCTCGTGTAAGTGCCCCAAGGAGCCAAGGACTGGGGGCTGCCAGGACTGGGGGAGCGGCAGGAGGCGGAGGGCTTGGGGGGCTGCCAGCGGGCTGGGAAGGCCCCACGGCACAAAGCAGCCCCTTTTCCACCACTGCCCAGCCCTTGGGCTCCTTTCCACCATGCCTGCGTGCGCCCAGCAGCTTCCAGCCCCTGAATACATCCGCAAAGCCACAGGAGAGGAAAACACGAGGGGTCCAGGACGGAGGCTGGCGGATGGATGGGGTGGACGGAGGCACGTTTTGGCCTCAGTGGGAGAGCCGAGCCAGCCAGCCGTACCTGGCAGCACCAGGCTGTTCATGGGCACTTAGCCCAGGGCCCGCTGCTCGGTGTCTCCTCAGTGCCTTCCACTGCTCCGTGTACCCCGTGGCTGGGATTCGGCTTCTGCCACGTCCCCAGGGTCTCATCCTCAGCACGGTAGGCAGGAGGAGAAAAGAAGCCATAAAACGTGAAGCATGCCCTGAGACAGGCTATACGGATGCCACGCCGTGCCAGCTCATTTTGGGAATGTCATGGAGGCAAGAAAACTCCTAGGACATCTACCCATCAGATCTCCACTCTACCCACATAAGGTCTTCAGGGACAAGTGAAGAGCCACAGCCAAGGAGGAACAAAGCCCCAAAAGCCAGGAATGAACAGAGCCTGCGCCGCAAGCTCCAGCCCAGCTGGGTCTGACCCAGTGTGCTCTGCCGTCGGTGGCGCCACTGAGAAGACTTCTACCCAGCATGGCCAAACCTGCAGATAGGACACACAAAGTGTATTGCCACCCACTGATGTCCCTTGAAACCAGGGACCTGCTGCAACCACTGCCTGGGCTCGGGAAAGCTTGGACAAACCAAGGTTTCCATTTTGTCTTGGCTCCCAGCACCTCCCCAAAACAGAGGAGACCTTCCCAGCCAGCCCTTCCGAGATGCCAATATACAGGCATCCAGCCAACACACAGCCAGGTCTCAGCCTCTGGTGTTGGCTGTGGTGTGGGCCTCTGGTCCTTCAAGCTCTGCCAGCAGCCGAAGTGACCAAAATGATCCCGTTTGTCGCTGCAGCAACACCACAACAGATGTAAGGGCTCGCTCTGCCCACGTCTGTGCCTTCCAACTAGCCTTCAGGAGGGAAGCAGGCAAGGAGCCAGAGCTGGCAAGCTAAGCCAGCAGGTTCAGGGGCTTTTTGGACGGGACAGTGTCAAAAGACTGACAGACCCAGCTGCATACCAGAGCCCTGCTTCTCTGAGCTGCTCCCAGAAATGAAAATACAGTGACGCAGACCTTCCTAAACCAGCACCCCAGGCTTGAGACGTTCCCAAGGGTCATCAGAGCCATCGGAAGCTCCTCCAGCATGGCTTGTTTTCATGTTCTCCCCTTACTCATCCTCATTCTCCAGGATTCCTGGTCCCAGTGTTGGTCTTTGGATACAGACATCACTCATGGAAAGCTGCAGGATTGCTTGGGTACCCATGAAGGAGCCTTGGTCCCCCCAGTCTTCTTGAGGTGCCTTGGGGGTAAAGCACTGAGAGAGAAGCGGGTCTGGCGATGAACACACAGCACGTGGGGCCTCCCCTACAACTCCAGCCCTGACAGGACCCGCAGGGTGCACTGTGCTCCCTCCAGCCTGACATTTGCTAACTCCACCCAAGACAGTAATAAAACGCATCTGGCGTAGATGGGGAATAATATGGCTGTAGCTCTCAGGCTTTGTTATCTGCACACGATTAGATCTCCCTCCTTGAAGGCAGGGGTCAGGCAAGGAAGGGACTGGAAACCTGGCTTCACCTGTGTAGAGCAAGCCTGGAGCAAGTCCCAGGCTGTGGGGCTGGGCTGTGGCTCCTGCCGGGCAAGGCAAGGTGGGAGCCAGGCTCACCGGCACCTCCGACAAGCAACAGCTGCCCTGAGCAGCGCCGCATTGGCAAAGCACCTCCACAAGCACACGTGCAAGTCCTTCCGCAGATGGATTGCTGGGAAAGGGCGCTGCACATCACCGCCGGCCGTAGCAATGGCACCGCTGGGTGACCTAAAGTGATTTCAGAGACTGCCGTCACCTCGGAGCTCCCCAGTGCAGAGAGAGACAGCGCTCCATCCCCCTTCCCATCCCACTGCTCGGGCAGTGCCCTGAGGCTCTGCACTTCAGGGAAAAGGGGCCAAAACCTGAGCTAACCCCCCCAGGCACCCTGCCCCGCGTGGCAGGGATGTCTACCACCGCATCCCCTGCTCCCTGTTGCAGGCTGTCCCCGCACAGGACATTAGCAACAGGCTGAGTGAGCAACATGCTCATTTTGCAGCGCGCTGTGCTAGTTTTTAAACACCGTAAGAGGAAATTGAACCTTTTGCAGAGCTGGAGCCTACCACGTAAACTCAGTTATCTTTAGCAACCAAACCTGCAATCTCCCCAGAGAATGAAATCAGGTCTGCTAGCCCAGGACTATTGTTCTCAAGCCCAAATTGCCATCAGTCGCAGGAGGGGAGAGGAGGCAGAGATCCGAGATGGTTTATTGTCTGGGTGGGAATGTTAAAAACAGTTTTGACAGATTAACCCATGCTGGAGCCAGGCTAGAGCCAAGCCTGAGTGAAACTAGACAGGAGCAGCGTAAGGGGCAGACGCTTAAAATGAGCAAGGTCGAGGCAGGAATCAAAACGCGGGTGCTCTTCCCCGGCAGAGGCGAAGCCTGCAGCACGCAGTGGGGCAGCGACCCTGCCGCAGGGGTGTGAGGAAGGACAAGGGCAAAAAGCAGATGCCCACCGCACGGCGCTAAGGCTTTCCTGCATTCACAGCCAAGTTGATCACTGAAGGGCAACGCGTGCACTCCACGCGTGCCCCGCCAGACACTTCACATGGCCCAGGCTCTTCCCCATTCCTCCCAGGGTTCGGAGTGCATCTGAACACCCACCTCAGTCAGAGCAGGCAGCCCCGGGGCGAATCACCCCCCATCGCGTCTCCAGACAGGGCTTGGGAGCAGGACAGGCTGGATCAGGGCACAGGGTCAAAGCTCACATTTCCAAAAGCCCCCTCAAGCAACACAGTCCCACCTTCAAAAGCAATACTGCTTTCCAGGCACGGTGGCTGAGCTCTGGCCAGACACCACAGACAGATTTTCAAAGATATTTCTTTGATATATCTCAAGATACAGATTACAGTCTGGAGGGGTTTTCAGGGCACCTCAGTGCCTGCATCCATCAAGCTCCTGAATTACTCAGGCATCTCGAAAAATGCCCTGCTCTGCTGCAGAGGCAGCATGTCCCCATGTCCCCAGGTTCCCTGGGCAACGTTTGGAGCTGGTAGCAGCTCTTCCACGTCGCATAAGACACATCAGCCAGGCAGATTCAAGCTTCCTCGCTCTCGGGAGCCAGAAGATGCTCCCACTGTTTCGCTGAACCCTCAAAAGTCCCAGCTCGCAAACCTGAGTGGCATCTTCCCTTCACACAAGAGTGTGAAAAGGTCCAGAAGCCAAAGCTGGGGAGAAGCATCAGCCTGGTGGCAGCGTCCTCGCTGGGACAGGTTTGTCCCATCCACCTTAGCAATTTCTTTCACCAAAAAGACCAAACCACCCCAGGTTCACCAGGGCTGAGACACTGGAGAACAGAGAGCAGCACTGAAGGACATCAACGCAGAGGAATGGGGCGTCTGGGCAGCATCGCAGCTGGTACAGGCTTCTGCAAACCCCACATCAGGGCACCTGAGAGGGGCTCAGCACTTTCTTCCCGCTCTCCTCTCCGCATGTGGAAACTCCCATGGGGACAGAGCTCCAGGGCAAGCAGGCACTTAGGATGAGCTTGCTGCGGAGCCTGGGAGATGCAGGGAAACCCAGGCTGCTCAGCACGGCCCGTCAGTGGAAACAAACTCCCCCGCTAAACCCCCTCGCCTCTCTCCTCTTCCTCCCGATCCTCTCTAAACCAGGGCCGGGTTCATCCAGAGGAAGCCAAAAACAACAGAGCCTAGGCTGCTCTCTGCAGTCCGGCAGCAGTCGGAGCCCAGCTGGACGCTGCTAATTCAGCCGCGCTTGGCTGATGGCGGAGCCCCGGCGCAGTTGTAAACAGCTCAGCAGTTTGTACACTCTCCAGTATTGATGTTATACAAAGGAGCTGGAAATGTAAATGATTGCACTAGACCTACAGCCGGTGGCTGCTGGTGCAGACAGCCCCTGGCAAAAAAAAAAAAAAAAAAAAACATAAAATAAAATAAAATATCTCCAGCCCACTCCTTGGCACTGCAAACCGGGCCTGACTCTGGCCAGGAGCGGAGGAGCAAAGCTTTTACATGTTTGCCATCTAGTGGGCTTGGGAAAGCCTGCACAGAGGTGCTGCCCTGCAGCGCAAAGCCTCGCCAGGTTGCAGGACTGGAACAAAATCTCGGCGATTTGGCCAAGACCCATCTGTTTGCAGTGGAGTCAAGGGGAGGAGGGTGGACCAGGACCTTGCAAAGCATCCTGCTGATGAGACCCCAGCTCTGGAGATAACATAGACAAGACAACACCCATCAGCGGCAAGGGGTCTGTACCTACGTGACAGAAAATCCACCTACGAGCCTGAAAATCCACCCCAGGACAGCGAAGGTGGCCACGTCTCACAAAAGCAAGGATGCCACCTGCATTACATCTGCTTCGCCTGTTCGCAGAAGAGGCTAAATACTTTTTTCAGGAATAATATTTTCATTTTTAAAATCAGCGGTTTCAAGGGAAAGGAGCTTAACATTTCCACCGTGCTCCCAGCCAACTTGGCTGCTAGCTCAATTAAAAATCATTTGGGCTGTGTGGACCCACATAGGCCTGCTGCCCCAGAGCCCGCTGGAGCGTCTTTAGGATCGTAAAGAAAAGGGGACATAAAAAGAAAGAAAAACACAAGATACTATGTAATGGCACTAACAAGTAAACTGTTTTAATTTTCACCCGAATAATAATTCCTAAGGAGGAAAAACAAAGTTTGTTCAGCTGTAGTTAAGGTTGAGCAAACATAACACTAATCACTTTTGCTTCGCCTCTTGGAAAAGGCTCTACAAGTGTCACAAAAAACCCACAACAGTACCAACTCTCAGCCCCTGGGAAAGCTCCGGAGAGCTGGTGCCGCTTCACCCGCACCGAGTGGGGTTCAGGAGTCTCGCTGGAACCTGGAGCAAGCAGCCAGCTCCCCCGACACCTGCTCGGGAGGCTGCAGCAGGGCCAGCCCAGCCTCGGCAGCGTGTTTTCCCCCTCCGAAAGGCTTCGATGATACATAACTCTGCATTTTTACCCTCCGAAAGGCTTCAACGATACGGAACTCTGCATTTGCCCTCTGAAAGGCTTCAGCGACACATAACCCCATGGGAATCAGCTGCAGCAGATCCTGCGGCACACCAAGATGTCTGCAAGAAGGCTTGAGCACATGAGATCTGCCGCCTGGCTGGGTCTCCTGACGTTACTTGCCAGCATCTCTCCACGCTGTTCCACAAACACATCCCCCCTCCGGGGAAGGGGGGACCTCAGGAGAGGCAGCTCAAAAGGACAGAAGGCAACATGAGGGCAGGGGGAAGAAGAGAGAAGGAAGCTGTGGAGGGGCAGCTGGAAAGGGAGCAGCGGCCGAGGAGATCAGAGAGGTGGAAGGAGTGAGAGGTACAACAGAGAAGAGGAACAGGGTCAGAGGCTACTGGGAAGACACATGGGCAACCAAGACGACTGCCAGCGGGAGAAGGACAGGCAGAGGCAAGTCAGCAGGAGCTTTCCGCTCCTCTCCTCCAGCCTCCCAGGGACAGCTCGGTGGAGCACAGGGCTCGCTTGGGATTAACTGGAGCAGTGACATCCCCTTTGGAAACGCCAGGCTGGTCCTAAACGGCTCCTTTCAGGTCACCAAGGATTTGCCATCCAGCCCACAAGGAGCAGGCGATAAGCATCCAGAGAAAAGGGAGTTACGTTGCCCACCCTGCAACCCCGTAACTGACGCAGATAAAAACACCCCTGCCATTTATCCCCGCAGGATCCACTCACATCAGAGGCCAGGCTTGCACCACCTCCCTCAGACCCCGCTGCCCCGAGTCCCTTCCAGCTTCACCAACAGCTCTGGCGACGGTGCCGCAGCCACCCCACGTGCGACAGGAACACGAGCGAGCAGGAAAACGGGACACCTCCGTCCCAGACGCTGGAGTTGATCCCAGGGAAAGCCACCGTGAACAGAGGAAGGGGACAGCACCATGGCTGACGGACCCCACGGTGAGGCTAGCTGCACGGGCCATGACGAGCCGTGTGCCGAGCAGCAGTGAGAAATTCCAGATGATTTCTTGCAGCCAACTCTGTCCCCGCACGTTCCACCACTGCACGTAGGTGACAAATCACCATCTTTGTTATTCGAGTGCATACCAAATCGGGGTGATCAGTATTTGTCAAATAAGGGAAGAAAAATGTATTGCGCAAAACATTTCAAGGTTTATTTTAACAGGGCTTTAAATATCAGTCAGTGCCAGGTTCATAAGCACCTCTTGGGATGGTTGGCCCTGGTTTGCTGTAAGAGACTTGTTTTTCGTCTTTTTTTTTTTTTTTTTTTCCCCCTTCCTTTTTCTATTCTTTAATTCAAAGGAAATAAGCGCCTGCTGCCTCCAGGGGCAGCAGTAAGGATGCCTGTCCCATCAGAGGACAAACACCGTGCTGAGCAATGCCAGCTCTGCTGTATAGCAATGGCTTACACACGGCTTGCGCTTGCCCTTGCCTCCACGTGAGCCCGATACAGGCAGCGAAGGCTAAATCCCTGCCTGTACAGGGAGGCAACACTTTTGCATCCCCAAAACAGGGCACTGGCCTTGCCTCACCCTGCAGCAGCAGGCAGAGCTCCCAAGTGATGCCAGTTTGCACCGTAGATGCTCTCCACGCCAGGCAGAGCGGAGACCCACAGCAGCCTTCACGGCTGCTGGTCTCCCACCAGTGTCCGGCGTACTCACAGCATTCACAGAACTCGGGCACCCACAGCAGATCCAGTGCAGGAGCCCACGTTAATCTGCCGGAGATAAACACGCAGCTGGCCATCTTCAGAAGAGGTTGGTGGGCTCATTTCTTTGCCCCCACATCCAAAAAACAGCACAAGTGCTCCCCAGTCCTGTAAAAACTGTGCCTACGGCAAGCAATACCTGCCTGGTTCACCCCCAGAGTCCCACTCCTGATGTGGAACATGAGCGGAAAAATGCAGCGTCATGGAAAAGACTGCTTCTTGTGCTTCAGAGCCAGATCTTTGGGCGCTAGAAAGCTGCAATTGCTGCTACGTGCTCTGGTGAGTTAGGCTGACTGAAGGCAATGCACTACAGGACAAGCTTCAGAGCTACCCACAGGCCAATCCTGGCAGCGAGCAAAGCGTGCAAAGCCACATCAGCTGTGCCCGCGGTACCTCTGACGTACTCTACAGGAGCCAGCGCGCGTCCAGTTCCCGTTACGCAGCGAAGCGCTGTGCCTGGAGACCTGAGCAGATCCCATCCTCCACCAGGATCTGACCCAGGGCCAGGACAAATCCATAGCTGGAATCAATACTCGTTAGCTCACCCTTTGCTGGCACAGGAGGCTCCAAGTCCTAAGCAGGGCTGAACGCCTCCTGGGATCTGCCATAACCACCTCCTGGGTTGCCAGGTATCCCCGGCTGTCGGTAGCGACCTCGGCAGCCACCTGCGCATCCCAACATTGCCACCGCTCGGGATGAAGCCAGGGATGTCCTGCTCCAGGGTGGGCCAGCCAACACCTCCTTAAAACCAAACTCTGGATAAAAACAGAAAGCAGCGACCACACAACCATATCACAGCCCCCCCACCCCCCCCACACCACCCCGTCTGCCAGCCCTTCTGCCTCTTCCCGCTTCTGATTTTCTGGAAGCGGAGTGGCTTTTCCTCCGCAGCTGCGTTACTCAGAGACGGCCAGATCTCCCCGTCAGCGCAGGAGTGCAGTAGAGACCCGGCCCTCGCGTCTCCTCGCAGGAAACGAGCAACAGCTTCTTGGCTGCCAGGACGATGTCTCAGCAGTTTCTAAAAGTGGTGCCCAAGTCAGACACTCCCCAGGAGAAAGGAAGAAGCCAGAGCATGTTTACAGGGCAGGCCTTTCACATGCTGTTAGCTCCTATGTATACTCAAGCATCCCCTCTACAGCCAGCACAGCCCTGCACCTCCGCTGCACACATAGAGCCCACACAGGGCACGAAGGAAGGAGCTGACTGCGCTGGCAGGCCGTGGATGAGAAGGTTGGAACGATCCTTGAGGGCCAGAGTAGTCACTTACCTCACTTGGAAGACATCAGTTCTCAACTCGTGCATGAAGGTGCTCGTTGCAGGCTTCCAACCACCATTTGATGTTTCTGGTTTTGCCCACATTAGCCCCACTCTGTGCCCATGGTTGCAATTAAAAGGAATTGCTTCTTGCCCTACATTGACCCTTGGATGTAAGGAAGATACACAGCCCAGAACTGGGACAGACAGGTTAAAGACAGCGAACAACTCAGAAACTACCAAGAAGCAGGAGACTGCCCTGCTGAGAGCTCTGGGAAGCACCGTGCTGGCATCTCAAATCCCCCTTGGGTACCAAATTGTGAAAGGGGGGGGGGGGGGGGGGTTTGGGAAAAA
>VZTL01061750.1:66529-89789 GCA_013400535.1 Scopus umbretta | reverse complement strand
GGGGGGGGGGAGATTTGGGAAACAAATGACCCAAGCCAGCACAAGCCGCAGAGCGAGACTGCAGGACTTTTTGAAGCTCCCCCCTGATGGGAAGGGGAAAAGAAACTCCTTCAAACCAGCAGAGCACTGTGAAGGAGGGTGCAAGACACCTACCTGCTTCATTGCTGCCACAGCGCTTGGCAGGGGAACCTCCCCACCGATCTGATGTTCCCACAACATTCAGGAAGGGTCAAGAGCTGTAACCACAGCATTGGGCACACAGGGAGGCCGCATCTATGTGAGGGATAGCACCCTAGACTCTAGAGCCCGTGCTAAATTCAAGGAAGATGTATGCAGCACTCTGCTTACTACCCATCCATTTTTCCAGGGTCGTATGTCGGATAAAGTAACCGTTCCCCGCTGCATGAATGTGAAAAATCCTCTCCTCTCCCCTCCCCACGCAGTCACAGGTATGCTTTGGTAGGCATCTTCACCCCAGAATAAGAGATGCTGATGTCCTCCCAAGCGTTGAGCATTGGCAGGTCGTCAGTGTCCTGGATTTGTGCAGAAACCACCTTTATTCAGCAAACAGAGGAGCTGGACTTTTCAGCAGCAACATTTGCCAAGATGTCAGCATGGTACCTGTAGATGTCCTATGTTTTTATACAGCTTACCCGCTGTAACAGCTACCAGAGAAATATCAGCCCATCATCAGACAACAGGCAGACATATCTGGGGTCAGACCAGTGGGAATAAGCCACACAAACCTGCCCAGCGTCCACCCAACTCCAACCAGTGTCTCCAGTGACTGTATAGACGGGACCAGTACGCTCCTGGTACCATGGGGTTTAAGCTTCTTGCTCGCATACTTACAACTGCATCTTTCACACGGGCACTTCTCTGGCCTGAGAGGAGCAGCAAGCAGAGGCACAGCAGGAGTGAGCACATGCACGCACCCTCCCCGTCTGTGCAGGCAGTGACCCCAGGCTGTACTACGCAACCCTCAGCAGGGTCCCGATTTCTTCAAAACCAAGGAAAAGGCTAAAAATTCAAAACTAAGAAGTATTTTTATGCATGCATAAAGTCTAAAAGTCAGGAACTGAGTAGATACCTCGTTCAATTTTATGTTTATGTAGTTCATCCCAGCACGAATACCAATGGCGAGGGATTAATGGTGATAGCAAACCTGAGCCTCAGAGCTGAAGCCCGTTTATTATCAGGGAGCCCATGAAGAAGCTGCCGCAAGGCCTTTAGCCTGCATCTGCCTGCTCCAGTGCTCTACCACCTCACCCTGAAACATCCAGTCACCTCCCGTGCAGATACCAAGCTGTGTGACCCTTAGAGCCAATTCATTCAGCCCCTCATCAGGCTTTATTAGCAGCACGCGTGACTTGGGCACCGCCGCGGGCCATCCAGGAGGCCCGGAGCGCTGCTGGAGTCAAGCCCGCCGCGTCCCACCCTGCTGGCTCCCGCTCCGAGCGTTGCTGAGCTCCGGAAGGTCCCTGGGTGTGGTGCGGAGAGCGCTCAGTCCAATTTGCTGCAGCGGCGCTTACGAGCGGCTGACGTCAATAACGCAGGCTGATTTTTCATCCCAGTCCTTCTGTCCAAGACCAGCAGAGGGCAGCTGGAAACGTAACCATTTACGGGCTTGGCCACGGTAAATATTCCATTTCTGAGCACTGAAACCCGCTTGCCCAGCTACTGCCCCACAGTAATCAAGACGACACCCCACCCCACGCTCCCCGCCCTTCAGGTGGGCTTCAGGTGCGACGAGGTGAGTGCCAGCGGCTCAGGGAAGCCCTCTTCCCTGCTGCAAAACGTCCCAGAGGCCTGCCAGCACACATCGCCCGGGGTCTGCGTCGATTCGGTCCTTAGCGGTGATGCTCATTTTGACGCTTCAGGCCCAAGGGCTCCTTGGGGTAAGGAAAGGACTTTGCTAATTTCCAGAGACCACTAGATTAGGGGTGATCAGGCAAATACATTGGCTTTGTTACTCTCAGCCTCTCATAAAGCTGAGAAGCAGGCAGAGGGCAGCAGTGTGAGGCTAGGTCCAAGAGGGAGGGGAAAAAGAAAAAAAAAAAAAAAAAGAAAAAGGAAAAAAAAAATAATCCATACCCAAGAGAGTCCTCAAGAAGGAGCCCTGCTGCAGCATCCGGAGTTTCATTCCCCTGCCGCTCATCCAGGCTCCTCTGCCTGAGCTATAGCCAATTTCTTTTTTATCCAGGCTTTTTATCCTGGTCCAAAGCCCATGACAAATGACATTTTTATCTCTACCTCGAGTTGGCTGGTTGATACCAGCTTACGAGGGAAGAGGGAGGAGATCCTGGCCTTGCCAGTGCGTTTATGATGGGACAGCAGGATCGCTAGTCAAGATAACCTTGTTGTTGAGCTCAAGCCTGCGCCCGGCTACCAGTTTCTTGCACAATCCTGGACAAGTCCTTTAGGGCAGGAGTTCACAGGAGAGCTCCAGCCAACCGATGACTCCCTGGTCATGGTTTCTTTTTTCCCAGGCTGGGTTTCAGAACCAATTCAGCTCGTGAAAGGGACAGATCACCACCGGGACTAAGGTAAGAAAACCAGCAGAAATACATTGCCAGGAGCAGGGCCTGCTCTTTTCGCCAGCTAGAACTAATTTATTCTTAGTTTAACCACTTCCGGAACCTTCTTTGCCATTTCTGAAGCAGTATTTTCATCTTTCATGCTTGATGATCTTTATTTGTTTTACTGCTCGCTAGCAGGCAGGTCTCCAGGCACCCAAACGGTCGCTTGCAGTCCTCAGACAGGAGACCAGGGGTTGAAGAGGAGCAACAGCGAGGAAGGTTTCTCAGAAGAAGCAGAGTATGGGCAGCCAGGGAAAGCAAGGCAGTTGCACCTCCCCAGCACAGGACCCCAGAAGCACCCCCCCATAAAAGAGCTGCACAGTGAGAGAGAGAGAAAGTGGTTCCTGTAAGTTAAGGCAACGGGAAGGCTGGGTCAGGGGCAGTGCTGACACAACAGCTCTCGCAAATCCCACTCCAAGTCTGGTTTTAAAAGGAGGCAGCTGCCTCCAGCTGCAAAATGAGACCTAGATGGTGGCCAAGTAACAGAGGACATTGCTGCCTCTTGGGAACACGCCAAAATCATCAGTCTGTTTTTAGCTATGTCTACAGCAGCAAATGGCAGAGCCAGCAGAGGCAGGTCTGCCAAGTGAAACCATACCCAACAGCAACACTGCCCGCTTTTCAGGGGGCCCTTCGCGCTAACTCCAGCTGGGTCCCAAAGACCCAAACTCAGTTAGCTGCTGGAGGACAAGATCCATTTAAGTTTTACCTCATACAAATCCAACTAGCACACTCCAGAAACACTCTGGGGCGTGAAATAGAGCACGTCAAGTATGGACAACTTGGAGATTTGCACATCGATCTGACCTAACACACTAAAGTAGCTCCACCTTGTCAAATCTCCCTTCTGGGAGCCTCTTAAGAAAGAGCGAGCAGGCAGACATAACCCAAGCAGAGGGAATAAACAACGAAGACGACCATCCCAGGTTAGATGAGATAGCACGCTGCCTGGAAAGCCTTTCAGGCAATGGGCAGCATTTGCCATGCCGCAGCCTGGGCCATGCCATGAAACAAAGTGGTACGGAGCCTGGGTGACTCAGTGGAGCTGGTAAAGCTGCAGTTGCTCCAAAAAGCTCTTCTCTCGGATGTCTTATCAAACGTGCTCATCTTTCCTTACACGATACCCTACCCGTGTTTTAATATGGGCCACACCCAGGTAAGGATAATGCACAGCGCTGACGGCAAGAGCTAGCACGTTGCTGGGAAGGAAAGGAGTAAAGAATATGGCTGAGCAGATGAACTGGCTCCTAGGAAAGCTGCAGAGCTCAGCCTGTCTCACTGAAAAACGCCATCTCCCAAACACTTAAGAAAAGACGACCCCAGCTGCACCTCTTATTCCGCAGCACCGTTTCTTCCAAGGCACAACATAGTTTCCCATTGCCCCACAGGGAAACAGGCAAGGGAAAGCAAGAAAAAGCTCATGTCTCCAACATGTTCCTGATGGCACAGAACAGGGACGCTTGGAGAAGGGGAAAAAAAAAAATACAGCCACTAGTTTAACACAATCTTAGCACCAGTCTGAGTTGTAGCAGCCACGCAGAGACCATGCCTGCACCAGGAGCTACAGGCACAGTAGGGTTAGTTAGATCAGCTTATACACAGTGGGGAATTTCCACATATTAACTAAATCAGCAAGGGAGGGACTGAGCATAAGGGTATGCTTAAAGTTATCTCCTGCTCGGGAAAGCAACTGCTGCCCCGGAGCACTCTTCCCACCAGTAATCAACCCTGGAGTCCAACCTCTTGTTTGGGATTTCTCATGCAAGTATGTCCCTTACAAAAGAGGCAGGACTTCTCTCCACATTAAGTACTTGCCGGTTTAGCAGATAGTCCTCAATTTCCATATTTCAACTCTGTTGACAACAGCACAGTGGGAAAACAAACTGATTCATGCTATTTGTCACCACAGCATACATGTGTTTACCTGATACAGCCGAACTGGTCAGACTGTGTGCACGCTCCCACCTCCTCCGTAAGCCTCTACAGCAGGTCTGGTTCTCCTGCCTCCTCCCTTGCAGTCATTTTGGCATGAGCTTTACTACGAAAAATGGGCAGTGGAGTCCACTAGTTCAGCAGGAAAGTCTCCTGCAAGATGTTACAGTTCTGTGCAATCAGTGAGTGTAATTGTCTCCCTGTACAGCTTAAACGGAGCTAATGTGAAGGATGGTGTGGGAACACACAGCCAAGGCAGGGAAAGGGGATGATCCCGGCTTCAGAGAAAACAAGCAGCTACTAAAGATACACAGAGCCGCTTGTTCCGAGCAGCCAACAGAAGCAAGAGCTCCACTCGTGACCTGCTTTTAAGCAAAACTGATTTAGTATAAGGAACTAGAGGTTCACATGAGAGCAAACCAAAAACCAGAAATCACTAACCTAGTCCTTGTGCATGATAAGTGGCTGTTTCATAGAAGAGTTACATGAATAACTAAAAGATTTCGTTAAGAAATCACTGTGCAACCCAGCTATTAAAACAAGAAGCTGCTCTTCAGTTTCCATGCAGCCTTCCGTCCTTGAGGCAATCTTAATGTGATTCTCAGATGCCTTCCTACCAGAGATTTTTCACCCTTTACAAGAGACACCATTAACACACGTAGCAGCTGGTTAAGCAGCCAGCCCAGACCTCCTGTACTATTTGTGCTAGTGAGCTACTACGGGTACCTCAAGAATCCTCACAGGTGAGAAGGAAAACAGCACCGAGCTGTGAGTGCATCCTCAGATAGGCAAGTCCTCTATTGTAAAAGCAGCAACGTGAGGCAATCCCAGCTCATGCCACATACTAGCTTGCCACGCTAGTATCAAGGGAAGCGCCAAGCATTCCCCACCTGCCTCTAAGACCTTTGCTTTCAAACCTGCTAGCTGAAAATAGCAGTCCCAAAAGGGGAAGAAAGTGGTGGGTTTGCCTGCTTTTGCCCCTGTTTTGCATGCCTTCACACAGGAAGGGAGCCGGTCACCAAGGTGCTCGTCTGCTCCTATAGCCTGGCAACACAGAGCACATCTCACACACCCGGCCCGAGAGAGACCTCACGGCTGAGCTCCAGAGAAGAAGGGCACGGTGTTAGCCAGCCCACAAGCTAAGCCGTTTGAGCTTGTTTAACCAACTCCAGCATCGCGTCCTCTCTCTGGACTGGGACAGCTATGTACTAGCAGAGTCATGGAGCCAGACTTCTGCAAAGCTAATGCAACACCAAGAGGAAGGAAGCGGCACCGCTCCTTGAAAAGGATGTTCTTCCACCATCCATTGCCTCCAGGATTCCCTCCAGAGCCAAGTTTACCCTCGTGGCACCAACTTCACAGAACAGGCTTTATTGCTTGGCCAAATGGACCTGCACGGATGGACTGGCACAGAAAATGTATGCAGAGGGACTGACAGCTATAGGCAACCCCCATGTAAGGAGGCATTCGAGACAGAAAAAGCTTGACAGGATAACCCTGCTACTTAAAGCAGAAGTCCTAAAGGGTTCTCCCTCTACTTCAGAGGCAGTTTCTTGCTTGATTCCATGCAGGCCATCCCTTGGTCACCCGTCTTGCCGCTGGCTTTAGACATGAATTAGGTTTAGCTATTAGAAGGTGCAGAAGCCCATTTCAGTCTGCTGTAAGCACACGGAGCAGCCACCAATGCTCAGCTGTCACCAAGCATTACAAGTACCAGCAGTACTTCCAACTGGGAGCCAGAGGCCTACAGCCAACCCTCCCCACAGAAGACAGCAATTAAAAACTGAACTGCAAAGTTGAACGGCAGCACTAATCCCTACGAAAAGGGAAAAGCACACATTTTACACTAAGCTTTTGGATTACAGCACCCACAAGTCAGCTTCTTAAAACAAAAGTGACCTTTAACGAGGCTCTTTGAAATGTGTTTTAATAATGGATACAAATTATGCATTAATAGTGTAAGGCTTCACCGTTTCTTTGGAGAATTAACAAAAAGGTGTAATACATCCTGTGCATTTTTGGGAGGGAGATAGGTACGGTGTCACTTGTCCCTTTAGGGTTTTTGCTATCCGCCCACAAACAGAGAACAACAGGAAACTTCCACAAAGACTAGCGTCTTGACAGAAGAGCTGCAAGAGCCCAATGAGCCCCAAAAGCCAACTTTCAATACTTGGGAACATGCACAATGAGTATTCCCTTCATTAAGAACCACCGTGCCCTGCCTCCAGAATTGGGTATGACAGCAAAGATGTTGCATCAAAGACTAGAGCAATCTTGACAGAACTGAGGCCAGCAGAGATGAGGGAAGACATGAACTGACAGGATTAAGCATTAAAGAAGGACCCAGACTAATTTGCAAGGAGGATAGTGGGGCTCGCAAGGGATAAAAGCTGTATGTACAAGTCCTTCACACTCAAGAGAAGGCAAGGGAAATAACTACCCTCAGGCAGGCTTGTGAAGATAATTTGTTTAATACATCTGAAAAGAATGCATATACAAAGAACTTAGACATGAAAAAGCATTGGTTCAACACTAATGAGTCTACAAGAAATCGGAATTTTGGAAGATGGAGAAGGTTCCCTAAGTCTTAAAAAAAACTTTGAATTTGCAAGCCAAAATATATTTTTGGTAAAATCCCTACGATACTGCAGTCAGTCTACATAAAGACCCCGCGCACAATCCTCAGCGGGCTGGAGCCCATCTTACAGGTTCAAGGTTACTTACAAGCAAAACGCAGAAAAAGGGGATTCCCTTAACTGGTCCCTATATGGTGCCACACGAAACACTAGAAACCCCTCCCTGCAGTTCCTTCCTACCGACACAGGTCTGTCTTTCCACCCCTCCCTGCAGGATGCCAAGCCATCCAGTAAGAGATGCACCACCAGGGCCAGCTCCAAAACTCGTCTTAACGTACACCAGGTCCTTTCAGAGTGTCCCGACAGCAGTGTACATGCTGGTCGTTGTAAGCGTTTCTCTAATAATTAAGGATTGGCAGAAGATGGATTTGTTAAAAGCCAACTGAATCAGTTGGGCATGCTTTAAAAGGTGCAGTTATTTCTTCTTCACGTGACAAAAGCTTATGATGTCAAGATTAAGGAAGAGACTGGCAAGCTAGTTTCAAGTCTGATGGTGCATCCAGAGAAGAGAACTCTCCTAATCCTAAGGCTTCATAACTTAGAGGACGGGGTAGAAATTTATGACCTGCACAGTGGAAAGCCAGGGGAAGAGATAAAAGGCAACTTCAGAGGAGATGCAGATACATTTTCTACACTCCTCCTTAGAGGAGCACCAGCTTGGGACATTTTACTTTCCTGTATTTGTTTTTAGTACTAAAGTCTGCTCACACCCAGGCTGCTGGCTGGCTGCAGAACAGCCCTAGAAGTTCTTGAAACCAGAACCAAGTCTTGCCAGACTGGCATAAGGGACAAGGCTTCAGTAAAACAGCCTAGAATTAGTCTGTTACAGAAAAAGTCATCACAAGCATGCCTGGATTTTAAACAAAAAAAAAAAATTAGAAACAGTAAACAAAATAAAAAACTAGTACTGATCAGTGTTTTCTGATAATACATAATTACTCAAAATTAACTAGTTAATTGAGGGGGCACTGGGGGATGAACACTAACATTCTCATCTCACACAGGGATCGTGTGGGGGAGATGGGAGTGCAGGGCATCTGTCATTATTGCGAAAACAAATTTTAAAATTTGTATCTTTAGTTTGATTTAAACATTGCTTTTAGTATGACATCAAACACCAGCTTTGCAGAAGGGACTGTGGAGGGACGTTCATAGCAGCACACACCTGCGAGTCTTCTTCGGCTCCGGAGGCTCCAGGGCAGCCAATATCGCTTCGTCAAATACATTCTTTAGGCCTTTCTGAAAAGGGGCAGAGAGAGAAAGGGGCAGTCTCATTTTTGAGTTTTCACACAAACAAAACCACAGAAAGCCAAGTGGCAGACAAACCCCTCTAACGACAAGTCGAGGTTTGCCAGCTACAACTCCCGCAGCCTCCTCTGCTCAGCCAGGCTCTGTCCAAGCCGCGCTGCTGTGGTCAGCCGTTCCTTAGCACAGCGTCCGATTTTTCCGAACAGGAACGTGGATCCTTTGAGACCAGACCAGTATACTTCACAAGAAGCAAAACACACGTACCGAAGTCATTTCCTTAAGGCAATTTTTATGATTAGTTGGCTACCGACACATTTCACATGCTAATGACAAAGCAGAAAGTGCTGCATTCAAATGGGAGAGCTCGCTCCGGAGCACGCCGGGTAGCGCAGTGCGGACACCCGTGTGTCAGGGGAGAGAAGAGACAAGGCAGGCATGCAACCATAAACCGTTCCGGCACACGCTCCGGTCAGGGTTCCGGCCCCAAACGCCCGACGGTTAGAAGCAGCCAGGTAGAGCCCAGAAGCTGTGCATGGTGTCAGAAGTCAACACGGGAGGAGTACGAAGCGGGTACTGTACATTGCGTTACGTGTTAAAACTGAAGCCAGGAAGTGCAAATCGGAATAAAGCTTCATCAGTCATTTATACAAACAACTGCAATTTTTAATTCCAAAATTTAAAGACAAGCTACAATTGACGTTTTCTCCTTAAAACAATAAATGTCAGAAGCATGAGAGTAAGAAGCAGCTTTACATCTTACAGTAACAGGCTTTAAGGATCTATTATTGAAATGAAGAGGTCTACCATGTTAGTGAAAGCAAGAATTTTAACAGTTCATAAAGCAGTAGCAAGTACATTGATATTTCCTTCCCCCCGAGGACTGACAAATACTCCACTACAGCACAGACAGCCAAAGCAACAGCAACAGAAAAACATCTCACTGCACAAAGGAGAACCAGAAAACCCTTCACATTACAGCGTAACTTGCAGATCACCATTTCATGTACTTTTGTCATGCAAATACAGTTAACAAGAGTCACGAGTAGAAATCGAAAAAAACACGCATCGTTTCTTCCAGCTGGATTCAGGAAGATCAAACATCATGTCTTAGTCTTTTGATCTCTCTTTAAATAACGACGTAACCAAATCCTTTCCCCAACAGCCTGAATGATAAAGCTACCCACATCTGGCAACCCAAGCAGCAGAGAGTTAAGCGAGTCCAGTTCATGTTCCACAGTCACAACATTTTACTAAAGATCTTAAGTACTGTTTTCAGTCCAAGAGCTAATACAGAGGTTGCTCTAAGATGGTAAGCAGACACAACAGCTTTCAATCAAGGTGGTTTTATTCATTTTTTTTTTTTTTAAACCAGGTTTCTACAGTAGTGGGACAGAGGAAGCAGCAGCAAGAGGGGAAGGAGAAAGTTTAGAATATACAGCACTTCCTTTTGGGCTGAGTTTCCGGAGGCTCGAGGGCAGCTAGGATAGCCTCATCAAACACATTCTTCAGACCTCTCTACAAGACAGAGGGGAGGAGAAAAAACAGCAGCCAGGTTAGAGGATTAGAGAAAAACAAGCAGATACAAAGAGCATTCAGGATAGAGCAGGCTGAATTCACAGAGGCAGTAAACAGATTTACTTTGCAAAAAACAAAGTAGATCCCAGGAGGAAATCTCATTCAGATGACCCAGAAGTCAATGTCAGAGACAGACAGACCGTGTGACAGACCACGTTGGACAAAATGAACGCCCAGAAGGGCAGAGGCACAAACACTGCGGCAACCGGCAAGAACACGGGGCAGGGAGGGGCCTCACAAAAGATGGTGGTTTCCACTTAACTGCCGAATATACGCTATGGGAATTTACGGGGGAATCAACACAGTGGAGAGCAGCTTGCCCCACCACAGGGACCCAAAAGGTCAGGTAAACCTTTTGGAGTCACCCACTGTGGCCAAGCAAGCCCCTCAGATGCACAGCCTTGCTGCTCTCAACAGCCCCAGCGGCAGCGAGTCCGGAGCAAAGGCTCCAACTCCTCCTCTGCTTTGTGAATTCAGCCCCTGAATAAGGGAAGATCTCCAGACGGCCAGGAAAACATGATCTGGGATCGAAGCAGCACCTCTCTGGTAAGCCATCGTCATCGTCGGACACTGGCTATCAGTTTTTTAAGAAGCGATGCGATACCTTACCAGTGCTGGTGTTTTGACACCGAGAACCAGCCCGCAAACGGTGCGATTCAGTTATTCAGTTTAGTTACCAAAGCAAGTATAACCAACTCAAGTCACGGGAAGACAGAAACGGTGTTAGGATTGGAATAACTGAGATCCAACACCAGACAAGCAGTCACAGAGCTACAAGGAGCCTGCAGGGATTACACCGGAGCACGAAGCATGCGTTGCATTGGCTGTAAGCACAACAGGAACACTGCAGCGTGTTACCACTCCCACACAACTCTGCCAAGTTACACGTAACACCAGAAGTGAAACCTGGCTCGGTTTTTGCTAACTGGACTCGCCTAAATCTACTGTCATGAGTGCAACCTTCATAAATTCAAAGGAACTGCTTTATCCTAGCCAAACAGAAAAGCTTGAACTACTTCCTGTAAACAACTGCAGTCTTTGCAAAATTAAGAATATTTTTTTTTTCCTTTTTAAATTCAAATGTAACTGGTTTCTCCCTCACAGGTTAGACTGGATATATCCCTTTTAGGAAGTACTTAATCTTGTTTTACTGAAGCACATACATGGGAGATCTCTAAGGCAATTCCATCTGGAAGCATTTAAGCCCATCATGTTACATGCAAGATTATACTTGAAAGAATAGAAGTTAAGGAAATTACCATGTACAATGATTCTGTACATTCTCCCCAGCAACTTTTTTTTTTTTTTAAATGAGTAGCAACCCAGGCTGACAAAAGAGTTAGAGACTTCAAATAAATAATGTCTACATGAAGTCTGAGTACGAATTAGATTTTCTTTCTCTGCATGAATAAGGCTGCAGTATAAACTCAGTTATGGACTGTTAGATAGATTAAAAACCCAGGCAGGGCAAGAGTCAAGAAAACATGCCTTCTTAATTCTCCTACTGGGGGACTCCTCTTGTTTCCCTCTTGCACAGGAGAAATTAATTTGTTCAAGAGAACAGAATTTGGGCTTTGTTTTGAAGGACCTAGCAAAAAAATTGGGGTAAGAGTAAAAAAAAAAAAAGAAACAGGACAGGGACAAAACTGTTGTGAAAATGGGAATGGGGTTATAAGCCTCGATGATACAAGAGTAATCACATAAAGGTCTCCCTTTACCTCTTTATAAATCTGACAGTGACAAAACTGTTAACCCGGAATCAGGGGGGGAAATAAAAAAAGGAACTGAACTCAAAGTTCTCTCTTGTGTTAAGTACTAGCATTGAGCTTCAGAAAGTCTGCTCGGACATTTAACTCACAGGTGTAACAGAAGCAACAATCATTTTAGTTGTAACCTGTTTGTCAATCACCCTTTCCTAATAGCAAAGCATTACTCACTTTTTACAGTGGTATTGGGTACTATTTTGTAGAGAAAGGTTGAAGACAGACATTGAAAGGGCCTTTATCGCAAAAAGGGATTCCACAACCCGAGGAGAGGGGGGATAGAACTGACTCCTCAGTACTGTAGTCATCCAAACTCAGGGAGGAGAAGATATTCTGTCTTTAAAGAAAAGACTCAGAAACTCAACCTCTTACGACTCACCTAGTGCTTTCAGAACATCAACTCTTCCACAAAGACAAGGAAATTCTTCCTCCCAGGGAAAGAAAAAAAAAACCCAACATGCTCTAGCTCCATGATTTTATGATTGCTTGCTACTGTGGTGTCAAAGTAATTTGTACATTAGCTGGGAAGAAAAAAACCACCCTAGACTGCTGAGGTGAACTGTGTAGATGGAAGCCAAGGTAAAGAGAGACAGAACTACCCAGCTGAGTCTAGCTTCAGTTAAAACCAGCTACTACAACACTACCTTGCAGGTAGGAAAACAACCCTCCTGGCTAGGACAGCAAGCTGACATCTGTGTTTAGCAAGCTGCCAGCTAGATCACTGCCGGGAACTTCAAACAGCCCTTTGCAGATAAACTACATTTTCTTTGGCAGCTATTACTGACAGACTAAGAAAAAGGTGTTTTATGAGGGGAGTCAACAACAAATGAAGGAAGAAGAGTAGAGCAGATGCAAACCGACTAGTCTTCCGGGTGAGAAGGCTTCCGAACCCTCCTCCCAGGTTACTCTTGATTCCTAAAACCGTCAATGGGCATACAAGCACTAGTGCTCTGGAAGAAATTCAGGCCGAGCTTCCAAGTGCATAAAGCTGTTCTCTGCAACAGATACAGTTTAGTCTATCTGGAAATAAAAAGAATGGATAAACACTGAAACTTTTAATCGTATCAACTCTTACTCTGGTAATTCCAAGTGTTCCCATGCAATCTGAGCAGACTAAACAAGGCGAGTTTAAAGCTACATAGGAAAGGGTCTCAGTGAGCAATACAGGACACCAAGTCCTGCTATTTATTTAACTAACTAGCAGGTTCTACAGCCTAGTTGGCAGCAGTCAGGATGTGCCAGACACCATCTAAAATGGTGTTTCAGGACTGAAGAGATCTAAGAGAGTTACAATTCAAGCACAAGTAACCCTCAGATTGCACGTGGGCGGTAAGGAAGTACAGCCAAAACCACCTTTTCATCAGGGATTCCCAGGATGAACTGCTGTGTGCCTCGCCACAGGAGCACCAGCGTCCTGTACAATTCCATCAAAAACCTCTTCCTTCTCAGCAAACACTCAGGCAAAGCGTTGTTACAAAAAAGGGAGTCTCGGGATCCCAAATGGAAGAGTCAACATGCAATCTGGGCAAAAGGTGCAAGATAAGCAGAACTTCAGGCTTCATGAAGTTTCGCAATGAAGCTTTGCACTCAAGATACTGGAGATGAATGCACAACAAAACTGAAAAGAGGGAGGGACTTGATACTGTACACCCCCAGTTCCATGCACAACAGGTAGGGACAAATTCTTTACAGCGTAGCGTCAAGGAAGTTGTTAAAGATTTGTAGTGAATTCTGCAAGAGCAGGCACACAAGATTAAGTTCCCAGAGCATCCAAAGTCAAGGCAACACGCCAGCTAGCCAGCCAATGGCTCCCATCCACCCCACCCTAGTATTCCTAACTTAAAAGAGAAAGGATCATCAGGTTTCCTGGCCTCAAATCAGCTACTGTAGTTGCTTTAGAATCATGTTCACAAGCTAGTTCACACAACATCACCACATTTATGTCTTAAGAACTATTTCATTGTTGTTTTCTGTTTCAACAGAACTTCCATCTTAAGGCGGACACAGGAAACACAGCTCACCACCAACTGCACAGGAAGAGAAAGAAAGTACTCTCACAAGTACGAAGGCTTCTAGTCTTAGAAGTACCAGGACTGATTTTTCCGAGAGGTTTTTTCTGTTTTCTTTTCAGTAGTGAGCTGCATTCTGTGTCCTAACCCACTTATTGTCCATAGTGCACCTTCTAAGTTTCAATAGTTATTTTCCTCCACCACAAAAGCAAACATAGCACACACATCCTCCTCCATCACCCCTCTACATTATGCCTAATCTTCACAGGCTGATTTTCTTTCTACCACTGCCAACTCCTTGTGCCTTAGAACAACAGGACAAAGAGAAAGCTACCGTGTCACCAGCAGAAACAGAGTTCATACCCTTTCACATCCATATTGAGCTCGTTTTCCCCCGTAACTGAAAAAAAAAAAAAGCATGGAATACAAGCAAGCAAAAATGGTCAAAGACCAACCCTCACCTGCGTAAGCGCAGAGCATTCCACGTATTTGACAGCCTTCAGGTCCCGGGCCAGTTTCTCAGCCGTCTCTGGAGTTATGGGCTTCTGCTTGTTCTTGGCAAGTTTCTCAATTGTTGAGGGATCATCTCTTAGATCAATTTGGGTCCCAACAAGCAGGAAAGGAGTCTTTGGACAGTGGTGAGTAATTTCAGGTACCCACTAAAGACAGAGAAGACGCAATATTTGTTACGAACATGTTTCTGAAATCACTGCAGCAGCTCCCTTTTTAGACAGTTCAACCAACCTTTTCTTTCACATTTTCAAATGAAGAAGGAGACACCACTGAAAAACAGACCAGAAATACATCTGTCTGTGGATAGCTGAGGGGTCGTAATCTATCATAGTCTTCCTGACCTAGAAGGGGAGAAAGTTAACACAGTATTAGACCCAGGCAATGAAATACTGCCCTTTACAGGTGGTTAGAATGCATATTCCAGCACAATAGCATTATTGTGATTAATCCTAACTCTTAAGGAAATACATACGCCCTGAACCCAAACATTCAAAGATCCTAGTTTTCAAACACAGAATTCATTTGGTTGCTATGTAACAACAAGCTGCTTAAGAGCTGGGAATTCTGATAGGAATACAGTCTAAGAAATTTTTAGATCAACGCCCTCAGACTGCGTAACACTTTCCTCAATTATAATGAAAAGTTGCAGAACATGGATCTGGTTATAGATGGCCTTCTGCACTTAGCCCACTCGTTAGAAGTATGATGTCATCAAATTTTGTTACCCTGCAAAAACCCTGCAGTTTGGAGAGAAAATAAAAGGCAGTTCTGTTCACTAGAACGTTCCGACTTACGCTCGCGAACACTTAGTGAAGTGTCCTCCAAGCAGTAAGAGGAGAATGCTGCTGTTAGAGGTGAGTGTGTTCAGGCCATCCAGCAGCATTTCCCTAAAAACACACCAAAGTCCCAGTGCAGACTGTGCTTCAGAAGAAGCCAGGCTCTTTCCTCCAGGTCCACAAGAGAGCAGGCAGTCTCTGCAGGGCACCACTAGCACTGACCCACCAGCCCGACCTGCCTGAGCTCATTCTTAAACTTCCTCCTGCTCCATTCAATAGCACTCTGTCTTTAGAAAATAAACCTGGCACTAAAGGAGCTGCTGCACTTGCTGGCAACCCAATCAGGAACACTTGATCAAAATGCTTCACATTTCAACCATGCTCTCTTGCGTATCATACAGGACAAAGACCTCTGAGTTCTTGAAGGAGATGACTCAACACCTGGGACATGCCCATGGCAGGGGGGTTGGAACTAGATGATTTTTAAGGACTCTTCCAACCCAAACCATTCTATGGTTCTATGACATCTGAGAAGAGGAAGGTCTACAGTTTGAAGACGGAGGTCTAAACAGCTTGTTACAGCCATCATGCTTGGCTGGACACAGAGCAGCTAAGCACTGACCAAAATACCTTGTTGCAATTAACAGACTAGTCCAAAAAGCTTTGTCTTCGTAGAACAAGTTCAAAACAAATAAATTAAAAAAAAAAAGTAACAGCCAGTAGTAGGGGTTTTATCCGTTGTTAAGTTCTGTAACTTGTGCCGGTAACCATTAGCAAAGAGCAGGTGACCTTTAAAGAACAAAAGCCTCCCATTTCAGAAGCCCAGCTCCAAAAGGAAAGCCTTTATATTCCCTAGTGCGTAGAGTCACCTACACGCACTAAAGCCACTTGGTAAGTTTTCAGAATTACTAGATGGGTTACTGTGCTCATGTTGATAGACAGTACATGGATATGTATATCTACACACACGCCAGCTTCCAGAGGCCTGAACACAGGGACCTCAGCAGGAAAACAGGCAGAGAAGGACCTACCACAGCTTTTACCCATACAGATACCAGAATGTTATCGTTGAGAGCCATCAAAGTACCTGCCCCTACAGCAGCCTACACACTATGTGTCAGGAAGGAACCTCTCTTCTCCTTACCCATGAACTACTGAGTCTGCAATAACTAACCCACAAGTCACATTTGGGAGAAGAGTGTGAAGTGCAAATTGAAGTTATAGTGTTTAATTGGAAGCATAAGATCATTTCATTAATCAAAATAAACACTAATGATGCATCTGTGAGAATACAGCTGGAACCAGTCAAATTAAGTTCTACCAAGACAACTTTAGGTAACTTCAACTAAGCTCTCCAGAAGGATTCTCTTGAAGGAGAGTTTACAATACCATATGCTGCCACACCACTTTGGTATTTGATGGGTTGGGGACTGGGTAACTAGCAGCTGAACCAGTTTCTACCCTTTCTTGCTAAATTTCCACACATGCAAAGCCATATGTGTAGCTGTTCAATCATCGTACATGTCTCCAGCCAGAAACTGAGACACAGTCTAATAACCATAAACCAAGAAGCCTGCAGATTTATTTTTAATTTTAAAAAAGCACACAGTGAGAGGGCTTCTGAAGCATCTTTACTTCATCCATGTTAGGAACACAGACACATGCCACATGCACACCTAAGATGTGCTAATGTTAGTCATTCTGTCTTGACATTTGGTCAAAAAAATAGGCTATTTACTAAACAAAACCCACATACAATCCATGTGCTTTATTCAACACAATCTTCTCCTTTAATTTTGTTTAAAAAGCACAGAAACCCCTCTATCCTTCAGGTATCACCTAGATTATAGGTAGAAGTTTGAAACTTGTCATCTGCTGTCAAAAAACAGAACAGCTCAAAAAGAAGCGGAAGGTTTTCTTGGTTTGGTTTTGGTTGGGGGTTTTTTTTGGTTTTTTTGTTTTTTTTTTTTTTTAGTTTGTTTGGGTTTTTTTTAAATAAACCCAATTTAGCAACTCCCCAAAGGTCAGGAAAGAAGAATCAAGAAAGATTTTTCCCTTTCATCAAAAAAGAGAACCAACTGTACATCTTCACATTCCACATCACCTCAGCTAAATCTTGGACAGTTACAATAACACAAGCACTTGATTTCTCACCTGCAGTATCAAAGAGGCCTAGGGTGTAAGGCTCTCCTCCAATCATCACTGTTACAGCATAGTTATCGAAAACCTGGTAAGAAAGGAGAAATACATTTTAGAGAATGTGAATAAGCCATCTTTCAAACCATCGTCCTACTCACCTTGCCAGACCACCTCCAATTTGTACAAGAGTCATCTGTGCAGGACAGCAGAAGCCATTAGGCTTACAATGCTACCACCATTAAGGCTGTCAACAGGACAATTCAGTTTGGAATATGGATTGCAAGCGTTGTTTGTGAGGTATCCAATGCTCGGGCACACTAGGTACACCACTGTATATAACAGGTTAAAAGCCACTGAGCAGAACACCTACAACAGCTCTCGCCTGTAATTGCAGAGGTTTCCCGCGCTGCCACAGAAATTTCAACCTTCACACTTGGTCTGGCACAGTAAACACATCCCCACAAAGACAGAACCGATAAACTTCAGCCCTGCCCTTCAGGGCACAGAGTGATGGGGCTTCTCACAGGAGCGAACTCCTCTGAAGTTCATCTTTCTGAACATCTAGGGAATTCAGTAGAGTCCATCTTTTCAACAGGAATTGATCCTCCATCTTCAGAGGAAGCAATATCATTGGTTAAACTCAGTCTGTGTCAAATTCAATCAAAATGGAGACTCTAGCTCCAGAAGACCAAGTTATACGGTCTCTGAAACTTGTTTACGACACAGCTGAGCGTGAGGACCTACCCAAAGCCTTCTCCTTCAACACCCACATACTCAGCATTAAGGAATATACTGTCTGAGGTCAGTATCCTCAATTTCAATAATTGTTTTATCTTCAGAACCGCAATAGACAGTATTTCAGAAAGTACCTTTGGCAAAAATCCCTGCCACTGTAAAAAAAAAAAACAACCAACCAAACAAAAAAACCCCCAGCCTGTCCCTGCATACTGTGCTGCAAGGTTACTCAGAGACAGTGGAGATCTCCGAGTAAGAGTAGGGAAGCTCTGCTTCAACACAGAACTGAAGTCTGAGCAGCTCCTGCAGCTGAAGTAAACCCCAACGTTAAAGAGGCCAGCAGTCATCTCAAAAGCTTTTCATGGAAGCAAGGAGGGAGGGATATGGAGAAATAAGTAGTCACATGCGTCTACTAACAGGGCTTTGGTAAAAGCTTAGGTCTTGAAAGAAATCCCACTAAAAATTGAGATAAGACAAGCAAGACAGCACTTCGAAGCCAAATTTCCAAGAGTTCAGATCCATCTCCTTCCCACCGACTGTCCTGGTTAAAGCAATACCTGACACCACACTAATTTTTTCAACTTGTCACAACTCATAACATCTGAGAAAGCAGCTACAGCCACAGCATGCTGCATATCCCCAGGAACATCAGCTAGAAGCAGAAGTCCACCTCTGACACTATTTTGGATTAGCATTCAAGATTTTAAAGTACCGCAAGAGCTTTCAACACTCATCTCCATTACCTGCAGCTCAATCCTTCACACACTGCACTGAGTTTGCCTTACTGAACACCCCAGAAAGCGTCCGGCTACAAACACGATCTTCAGGCTGGAGAAGGGTGGAAGGGATTTCACAGGGCGTCTCAATATGCAATGGCTGCAACTTCAAGACTCCAAAGGACAGGTCAGGATGAGAACTCAGCTATTGCCAGCTACAGAACAAGAAACTGGAATGCTCTGCGTTGAAGGTCAGAGCATTTGCTCTTTCAGATGTCAGAGGATGGTCAGCAGCTTCATCCCGGAAAGACAGCCCCTCATTTTTGCCCAGCTGATAGTATTACTTGCAGCTGCCCTTTAGAAGGATTAGCATGCATTTCCCCCTCTCTTTTTGTTTGTCAACTGGGTTTTTTGTGTGGTTTTTTTTATTTTTATTTTTTTAAGCTCCCTATCTGCATAATGGGATTTTTTTTTATTTTTTTTTTTGTGCAGCCACTGTTGAAAAGGTCTGGGGTTCAGCCCAAAGGATGCCAGGGTTAGAAGGCTAGCCTTCAGACAAACCTGGTAACTACAGTCTTCCAGCATAATCCACAGACAATTTTGCCCTCAATTGTGCCAAGGAGGCTAAAAAGCAGAGCAACTATTAGCCCAACAAAAAGTTTCAACTCCTGGCAGTGCCAGACAGCCCATTACAGCAGGTGGCACGAGATTTCGTGTTACAGGACTCGCACCTGATCCGCCACTACCCAAATGCTGCTGGGCCTTTCCACAGAGATGTCCCTCGTTGCCTTTTCGGAGAATGGCAGTGACATCAACAACGTGCAGGTGACAAACCATGAGCAGTACCGGTATGGAACCCATCTCCCACTAAGAATTATCCGCAAAAAAGAGGAAGAGCTGCAAAACACACAGCCAAGTGAAAAAAAAAAAATCAAAAACTAATCTCTTAGTCGGAACTGGTGCATCCAACTGGATCCACTGACGTTCTGCCCCACTGCTGCACAAGTACAGCTACGCAGGGCGACAGCGCAGGCAGTTTACACCAGCCGCTCCAGTGCCCATGCATGCGGAGCAGCTCAGTCTGACACCAGACTGTTACTGATTTGCTGAGGCACCCCTGCCTTCTGCGAACTGCTCGGTGCCCTGTACCACTGGACACCCCCAAGGAAGGAGGGTGCCACCTTCCTCGCAAGAGAGACTTCCCAGTAGCTGCTGCAGCTGGGTTCCCCGTGCTTGTGGGCACGCTGGCCTTGAGCTACTGCCAGCATTTAGCAGGTTCTCAAAATCAGAAGTTTATCTCCAGGTTCTTTTCCCGCTTAAACATTTTTGTTAAGCGGTTTGAGTCCTGCCCACTGACCCCTAGGGTCCTTACTCAGCCACAAACATTCTGGGGATATCAAGGCTCATCGACTCTCGGACAGCTTGCTTTCACTTTGGGAACAATGCTATTGTATTTCTTTGCTTGTTTATTACTAGAAGCATTAGCCAGAATATCAGAGGTTACTTACCAGTTTCCAGGGTTTGAAATACACCTCTAGGCCATACACAGAATTAGAATAGGCCTGTGATATCCCCAGAACAGCAAGTTCTTCAAGCCATGAAGTTAAGAGGTAAATATTATTCTGGAAGCATGGGACAGTTTTCAAAGGCACTATAAACAAGCCTTAGAACACCTTGAACACGCTTTACTGATAAGTAACTTTGTCTCTGAGTAGCTTTTCCATATTGTTTGTTAGCAGGGATTTATAGACAGTACTACCATCTGCAGGACGGCACACAAACTCACAAGGTGTCAAAACACGCATTTTTAAGATTGTAACATTTTTCAACATAACTAAGGGTCACTTCACTAAGGCTGAGCATGGAAATGCATGCTGCCTGAACTCACTGACCACTTTCACATGGTCTTGACCATAAAGAATAGCTTAAACAGGGCAAGCAGACTTCCAGAGGTTCAGCATGGGATGTAGCTGTCCTCGAAGCATCACACCGGGATACTTGGCACCACTCCCAAAAACTTGAGAATGGCAAAACGCAGTTTCAAATGCAACTTCTTCTCTACCAGTCCATAATGAGAGGATCTCCATGAGGGAGGCTGAACTTGGGTCTCTGCGCCTACAGCACAACCCTCAGGTTCCTAACAGCGGTCACTGCAACCAACCTGAGCACTCCCGGGCTTGGGAGTCCTTTCATCTCTAGTTCCAGAGCTACAACTAAACACAAACATTTTCCTTCTGAGGAATTCTGTCCCATTCCTAACAAACCTCAAATCCTGAAGATCTTTGGACAGTGAGCCAATACCTCAAAAAAAGGCAATGAAGTTCGCTGCAACTTCTTGTCCACAAAGAGAGGACGTTTTTAGGAAGAAGTAGCTACTCTGAAAGAGCCATCAGGCAGGAGCTACTCAGCATCTCAGGAGCTCTCTGTTCTTTTAAGTTGCTTCATAATTACCGAAAAGATCATTGACCCTTTCACCCACAGGCATTCAACTGCTTTGCAATGCATTTCCAGATCTAAATTTGTTTGAGGTATCTGGATAAACTCTTCAATTTGTGTATGTATAGAAGATGGCCTTTTCAGGTCCCTAACAGAAAAAACTAATTAAAAGAGCATCCAAATGTCCAAGTCTCTTACAGCAACCTCACTAAAACACTGAACCACCTTAGCGTCAGCAGGCTGATCTTGCATAGGCAACATTAACAAGAAAATCACTTTTCTGTTAGAAAGAGAACACACACGTTCCTTGCAGGCAGTCAGCTAACTGCTCCCAACTTGACCTTTAGATAAGCCAAGGGATTCAATATCTCAGAAAACTGAGCCTGTTAAGACTCAGAAAGGTTACTCAGAAACAGTCAAGGACTACGCACAAAGTCAGCAAGTGTTTGGAAGTACAAATGAACGAGACTGGGCAATCTAGATCCAAACATGACTTCAGCTAAGTATGTGAGAAATAGCTAGCCAGGCTCCATAGTTCACTGCACCACCTCTGGATCTTTCAGAGTTGCAAAGCAAAAATGAGCATCCAAAAGCGTTAACCGTAGTCGCTGACTATTCTAGCAACATAAAATACTACTCTCCCAAAAAATGAAGATGTGGCAAGAACTGAGAGAGCACACTGGAAAGCAGGTGTTCCTGCTGCTTGCTCTCCACTTAGCAGCCCTAATAACTGCAGATAATCTTGTTCACAGAATCCAGCTGGCGGCCGTCAAACAGAACAGGCCAGACACAGGAAAGGCATCCCAGCACCACCAGGTAATGGGAAAGATAGGTAGCAGCAGTGTACCAAACACACTGATCATTACTCTTCCACAACATATTAGTTAGTCTCCAACAGGAAAGCAGGTGATACAAACAAGCATTAAAGCGTGCATGCCACAAAGATTAGTTAGAAAGGAAACTCATGCTGCCCTACCCCACCATGCCCAAAGAACAACTGAAGCCATTCTCACTTACCGTTGGTACGTATTCCGATGGGAATTTATTTGTTGTGTAAGAAATTAGGAGACAGGTTTTACCAACAGCACCGTCACCCACGACTACGCACTTGATCGTCTGCATAGCTGAAGTCTACTAGAATATCAACTCCAATGAGAACCTGGAAGAAAAAAAAAAAAAAAAGAAGAGATACACACATATTTAGATGCTTCTCATTCTCACTACACAGCAGTATGTGTCATTGATGAGCTTCGACTGGAGCCCAAACCACTAACAGCACGTATGGGATCTGAAAATGAGACATTCCTAGATGAGTTGGTAGATCAATTCTCTTCATCACACACACAAGTTAAGAAGCTGCTTATTTTCATAAATTGCAAATACCTCCTGCCTACAGCTGGATCCCTCCCACTGCATACAATTGCCAAACACCACCTAAGACTACATCTGGCACGGTCACTTTTCTACATTGAGAAGAAGGACTAGATGAATTCAGCGTGATTTTCTCCTCGTTACCTACAAGTGAGGAAAAAAAGGTCATAAGGCCTTTCCAGACTGTTTTTAATGCACGGAAGCATCCAGCCTTAGATACACCAAAAGCTGAAAGTGTCTTGATAGCTGCTAAGTAACATACATGCCTCCCAAGTGATCTTCCCTCTGGAGAAAGCTTCAATAAGGAAAGCGCAGCAGGAAACACAGCAGTATGAGCTTTGAAACTAGTTTATGGGACAAAAATAAGGCAGAGACAGAAGTAAACAAGATTAATTCCTCCTCCCCCTGCCTTTTTTGGGGTTGGTTTTCTTTTGTTTTTGAAAGCTGAAGTACAGTTCTACAATCTTTTGGTTGAAGTTGCTACTTAACATGTGCCTTTATCGCCACTTTGAAGTGGTGAACAGCACTGAGCAGCTCAGCAGGGCATCCGGTTCCCAAGGAATCGTATTACTCTCCAGACATTACAAAATCGTGATGCACCCAGCTACTTCAAGTAGCCGGTATCAGTGCAGGCTGGGGGATGAAGGGGTTGGGAGCAGCCCTGCAGAGAAGGACGTGGGGGTACTGGGGGATGAAAAGCTGCACATGAGCCAACAAGGTGCACTCACCGCCCAGAAGGCCAACCGCCTCCGGGGTTGCATCCCCAGCAGCGTGGCCAGCAGGTCGAGGGAGGTGATTCTGCCCCTCTACTCTGCCCTGGCGAGACCTCACC
>VZTL01061750.1:23853-36566 GCA_013400535.1 Scopus umbretta | reverse complement strand
GGTCTGAGCACCTCTGTTTTTGCCCCCCCCAAACAGGTCTGAACCCTTCTAATGCACCTGAGCTCCCCTCAAAAGGGTCTGAGCCTCCTTTTCCCCCCACTGATCTGAGCCATGATGTGGGCCCAAGCCTCTCCCCTCCGCCCCGTGGGTCTGAGCCCCTCTTGGCCCCCAACGCCCCCCCAGCCCCTGTGGGTTTGAGCTCCAGGGTGGGCATCACGTTTGGGGACCGACAGTGCCCCATGGGGCCATCACAGCCCCCGGGGCTGTGCATCACCCTTGTGGCGTTTGGGGACCGTGGTGCCGCCCTGGCGAGGTGTTTCCCAGCCCCGGAAATCATGGCGAGGATGAGGGTGGCAGGGAGTAAGGTCAGGGAAGGCGCTGGGAGCGGTGCCCTGCGTCGAGCTGAGGTCTCCCCACCAGCCCTGCGTGGAAGGGGTGACATAGGAGCCACGCAGCAAGGACAGGGTTAAGGACAGGTTCATCCCCAGCGTGGGACGTGGGACGAGGTGACCTTGCTTTCTTGCTTTCGGAGAGACCGGCTGTGGCTGAAAACACATGCTGGAGAGCGGCTTTTCTTCCCCACCCTTGCAGTTCACATCCAGACCTCCCGGGCTCTCATGGTGATTTCCCTCCTCCTGGGCTTCTTCGGCATCATTGTGAGCGTGGTGGGCATGAAATGCACCAAAGTTGGCGAAGAGGATCCCATTACTAAGAGTCGCATCGCTGTTGCCGGTGGTGTCCTCTTCATCCTCTCTGGTAAGGCAGCTCCAGCCCTTGCACCTCTCTGATGTAGAAGACCTCAGACACCTTTTAAAAGCTCTTTGGTGGAAGAAAGGGTGAGGAGCTGGTTTGGTGATGGGCTCGGTGTTGCTGATGTTCAACATTTGACATCCAGGTCTGTGCACGTTGGCTGCTGTGTCCTTGTATGCAACACGGGTGACCTACGAGTTCTTCAGAGAGAGCACCGTCCCCATCAACGCCAGGTAAGAGCTCGGCTCAGGGGATGCTCTTTATCCGAATCCCAGCTTGTCCCTGTGCTTCCCATAGGACTGTCCCTTGCCAGTTTTGGCAATGCGCAGGGTCGTAGGCAGATGTGCCACACGGGGCATGACCTGTGCCACCCCACGGCTGCCATGTTGCAGAAGATCTCCCTGATGCTAAAGCTTTAGTTGGTACCACTGCCGGCTTTGCGCTGGGACAGCATAAGAGTGCTCCTGTGGAATTTCAGCCCAAGGAAGGATTAAAGCACAGGGAAACCTAGTAGCTGGATCTGGCCAACGTGAAAGATGGGGATGGCCAGCGAGAAGAAGAACCATCTACCTCAGCATCGCCCATAGCCTCATCAGGGCTTTGAGCATCCTTGTGTCCATGCGGTCTTCATCTCGATTTGCACCTCTGTCTTTTCTGCCCCCCTCCCTGACGCTCCCGTCTCTCTCTCGCCGCAGATACGAATTCGGCTCGGCTCTCTTCATCGGCTGGGGGGCCGCCAGCCTCACCGTGCTGGGGGGCTCCCTCCTGTGCTGCTCCTGCCCCGCCAAGGAGCGGCGAGGACAGCAGTACTACCGGCAGTCGCAGCCTTCGACAGCTCGGGAGTACGTCTGATCCTTAACCTTGCCCTCCCGCCACCCAGCTCTTCCCTCCCCTCCCAAAAACAGGCAAGACCCCGACGCTCCCACCCTGCCTGGTCCCTGGATGCCCCATGAGACCTTTCTCCTCCTCATCTTCCAGATTTCAGCGCTGTTCGCAGTGCCATCCTCTAAAATAGGCATTTTTGGGGGTCGTAGCTCCCGTATCCATCCTTGTCAGGCTCCCCCCAGCCAGGTGTGTTGGCTTCCCCAGGGTGGCTGGGACCGTGGGTGGCTGGACGGCGTCCGTCTGTCACGTGGATGCTGCAGAGCGACGGTCCCGCGGGGGTGTGCCGCACAGAAGCGCTTTGTGCTGTGATCCACTCCCCCCTCCTCGCATCCTGCAGCCCTTTTTTTCAGGAGCAAGCCGGGAGTGAAGCCGGCGCTTGGTTTTCCTGGGATGAAGCTGCTGCCCACCTCCATCAGACCCAGTCCAACCTGGGGTCTGAGCATTTTTTGGCACTTTTGGCAGAGGGATGCTTTCAGGGTGCAAGCATTCCCCCACCTCATTGCTACCCAAAAGCCACAATTTTTACATTATTATTAATTCTAGATTCGAGCAGATGAGGAATTAGAAACCACCCGTTTGCTGGTGTTCCAGCTGAGCTCTGCCAGCCAAAATCTGCCCTGGGCTTGTTTCTCACCAGGCACAAGTATGTGGCCTTGTTAAGCAGAATAAATGACATTGGGCAAATTAAAGCAGGCAAAAAGGGGGCTTTGAACACAAAGCGGTGGTTTGTTTTTTATTTTTGGCACCCAGCACAGCTTCGGGTAGCAGATGGACAGACCCGTGAGTTTTGATGCCTCCCCGCTGTGTCCAAATCCCTCTTCTCCTGACAGGATCCCCTGGAGCCGGCGGTGAAGTCTTCAAACGCCGACCTGCTAATTGCCTCCACCTCCTTGTACCTCGGCTGGACTGCTACTAACTGCTCTGCAAACGCCGTAGCTCCAGTTTCATCCGTAAATCCCCCCCAAGCCCCCTGTATCTCCATCCGTCCATCCATGTTGCATGTGCTATGCCAGCCACCCTGTAGGAAAAAACGGTTGAAATGATCCAAAGAGCTTGATTACATATTTTTTTATTATTATCATTTTTAATCTCCATTACCTGAAGTAGCTGGGTTTTTTTAATTTCATTTTCCCCTGTTTTATTTAGTTTTCCGCTATTTTATTTCATTTTCCTCTGTTTTATTTTATGCCCATCTGCTACTTTGGGCCCTGGTCCACGCTGGAGGGGAAGCGATGGGATTTCATCCCGGGGCGGGGGGGGCAATTTCTCTCTCTCACGCGGGACTAACAGCCCTCTTTCTCTTTTAAATTGCAGACCCCCTGTAAAAATGTCTTCTTCACCCATCAGGGGAGAGCAGTGCTTATAGTCTGTCTTCACCCATCAGGTGCTTGGTTGGCTGAACCCACCTTACGGGGTTCAACTCCAAAAATACACAGCAAAAGCTACCGCAGTGAGGATTGAAAAGGAACCGCACGCTTTAAAAAAAAAAACAAACCCCAAACCAAACAAACAATCAAAAAGGCATTTTTATATCAAGAGCACAACGTTGTGTAGAAGAATGTTTTTATTCTTTTAATATAAAATCGCATTAACTTTTCTATGGGATGCATGGCCGTGGGAATGGGACGGGCTGGGATTTTTAAATGCATTTTTTTGCTGATTGTTTGTACTAAAAATTGTGACTCAGTGGTATTAAAATATTTCCAATCATGGGCATCTTTCTAAAATTGTCTCTTTGTTCTCCCCACTTCCAAATCTGGGCCAGTCCTGTGCAAGTGACTTCTTTGCTGGGTCGAAGCAACTTCTGCAGCATGGTCCAGGCAGGAGATTCTCCCCCATGCTGAACGTTTTTTGCCCTCCTGGGCAGGTGCCAGCCAAACATCTCCAGTCTTTTGCCATGTGTCGCTCTCGAAAGAGGGGATGTGGCCTTAAAAATTGCTTAATTTAAGGGTAAACCCATGGAAAAGCCTAGATGTCCCATGCCGCAGGGTTGCACCCAGCATCTCGTGCTTGCAGCCACCACTTGGTCCCTCTGCAGGGCTCTTCCCAAGGCTGGAATGCCACTGGCATCCTCCTCTTCTTGCCCCTCTTGTGGACGTTCAGAGCCAGGCTCTCCCTTATTTTCTCCCATTTTTCATGAGTTCAGAGCTGGCTTGTGCCTAATGGGGCACTTTGCTAATTTAAAGTGATTTTTGCTTTCCCCACGGAGGGGCAGGACCACCCCTGCCCCGTGATGCTGTGCCTGGTTTTCCTTGGGGGATGATGCTTTCCCTCCAGGCTTTTGCATGGCCAGTATCTTATCTCAGCATCCTCAGTCCTCGGCACCTGGTCCGTAAATACACCCCATCCCATCTCCACACGCAAGGATTTGGGGTCCTTGGTGGCTCCCGTGACATCTCCACGGGTCACCCGAGGGCTCCCAGGGGATGGATGCCCAGGCTGGAAGCACATCAAAGAGCAGGGGGAGTGGGAAAATAGCTGAGCAGTGATAACTTGTTCGGGGGTATAAAGGCCCCCACTGTCCTCCGGACAATCCCTCGTGTGTCTTGCACAGGGCAAAGCAGGATAAAATATGGGAACGGGATGGCGGGCTCACTGCGATACGTGGGATCTGCCTCCGTCCACATCACACCCAGGCTAAACCATGTTCCCCCCTCCCAATACACTCCTTTTCTTTAATAAAACTGGTACGAGGAACAATATTTAGGTTTCTGATCGTACCTCTTGCTTGCATCCAAGACCCTGTGAAATAATACTCATTTTTAAACAGGCACAAATGAGGGAAAAGAGAAAATGACCCCCCCAGATGCCAAGGTAGCAGCAAATCTCACCAAATTGACATGACACTGAAATTCCATGTAAATAACAGAGTAGGGGGAAAAAAATCACCTTCTTTCTTAAAAAAAAATTATTAAAATTATTTAAAAATCCATTTCAGTGCCCTTCGTTGTATCTAGCATGAAGATGTTTCTGCAGCAGCATTGTCCTTGGCCGAGGGCCCGCAGCCAGTCCACACGCAGAGGGGCTTTTCTCACGCCTCTGAGCCGTGACTGTTTTTATTCAATGGTGGTTTTATTCATTTGTATTCATGTTTATTCATTTATACTCGTTTTTATTCGTTTTTATTTGTTGGCCTGCCCCACCGGCATCTACAGAGTCCTCTCCACATCTATGAGATGGTCCCATCAAAGAAAACATCTTTATCTCTTTTTTTTTTCCTTCCAGCCATAGCAGGTTTATGCTGCACAACGTGCTAAAACACAAAGATTTGGGTCTCCTGTCAACACTAATTTTTTTAACACATGGGTTTTACCAACCTCGTTGGGACACAGGATCTGATTTTCACTTTCATCAACCAGGGAAATGTTCTTAATTATTCAGCCACTGATAGATCTGCCCCTCTGCCTGCATCTTTTCAACCCCCTAAAAGGTTTCAATTGAGAATCAACAGGGCACATTAGTTCGATATATAAACTGACTGTTTACATAAGCAGAAAATAAAAATAAACCTATTTTATAGGTGTCACCAGGGCATGCAGCTGCAGTTTTGTATTGCTTGGGGTCACACCAGAATTTCTTGTCATGGATGTCCAAGTAAATTGGACAATAAAATAAATTCCTGAGCTGTAAATGTTGGAAAATGAAGGTACACAAACCCTCCTGGACGTTTTCAGTACTAATGTCCAAGCGTTGGACCTGCCATGTTCCGAAATCCCAGGAAAACGGGATAACCCAAAATAAAACCACAGCAATCGCACACATCAAGCACCTGGGTGCCTCCATGGGGCTGAAGCTCAAGGATTTGCCAAGACCCTGGTGCGTTGCCAAAATCCCCACGGTTCAATGCTGCAGAGGATTATCTAGAGGAAAAAAAACCAACCCAAAACAAACCTAAAAAATCCAAGTGCGTCTCTTAAATATAACCCGTGAAATGGAAATATGGATGCGTTTTCCATGGGTCTAGGAGACGAGAGTGTAGTGATGTCGGAGGGCCATGGGGCACAGCCGATCCCAGGGATGCTCAGAGGGTGCCGCAACACGATGTTCTTCAAGAAAGCGAGAGCAAAAGCAATTTTTTTCCAAATAGTAGGGGATCAGGGAGCAAACCTGCGAATTTTAGGGCAGCTCCAAGCGCCAGGCAGCTGGGGTACCGCTACCCAGGGTCACAAAAACCTCCTCGGGGGCTGACCAGGCACGTTATCTGAGCCATAACCACCGCAGTGGTCATCACTCGTTTGCCACTTAATGGAGGAAAAAAAAAAAGGGGGGTGGGTCTTAATTATTGGCTGCATGCCTGGCCAAAGGGTTTTAATTATCCCCCTTGCATTTTAGCCTCTTTCCCCAGCCACCTCCACCCCTCTGACTCTCTTGCACCAGTCCGGGGGACCCAACATATCTTCGGGCACTCACTCCTAGGCAGTAATTTAAAGTTCTAATTAAAAATGTGGGATATTCGCCTAGGACACAGAGTCCCCCACCTAGGGAGTGTTCCCAGCGGGTTCCCACAGGTTTCTCCACATGATATTTTTTTGGGAGGCTCTATTTCCAACCTATTACCGTTTTAACAGCAGGAATGCCCATCACGCCTTGGAGCACAAAGCCCATCTGACGTGCCTTGGAAAAACCTTAAATAGCCCAGCACAGGCTCCAGCAGGCGTTGCATTTCCCCGACTCCATCAGGTGGGTCAGGATCAAATTCCATCGGCACTTGAAAGCCTTCAAGATCCACATCCCCAGTCCCAGTCATTGGCAGCGAAGAGCATTTGCCATCGTCCCACCCCAGCAAGGATGAGCCTGCGGTGAAGGAAGGTAATGCTCTCCCCGCCGAGCCCCTTTTTATTGCTAACAGGGTTCAGAGCTGGTTCTTCCCGGGGTTAAGGATTTCTTTCTTTTCTTTTTTTTTTTTTTTTTTCCTTGCTCATATAACTCAAATGGCTGAACAGATTTTCTTCAAAGGCTCCAAAACAGCCAGGGTCTAGTGTGAAAAAAATCAGGTTATGGAGAGTTAGCTCAGAAGGGAGCCTGGGAAATTAAAAAAAACATTGTAAATTGAGGTCTAAGAGGTTGCCTGTTAAAAACATACAGTCTCAGAGTGTGCAGGTGATAGAAATGCTCAATAAGACGGGGTGAGTGGTACCGCTGCTCCCAGAGATGTCCCAAGAGGGGATGTAGTGGGAGATCTTGCACACAAGGTGTGGGAACCGTAACCCTTCTTCCCACCTCTGCCCCGCCGGGAAGCTTGTGCCGTGCCAGGGTGGGCAGCACCTGGCTGAAGGTCACAAACTCTGCCATGGTGAAGAGTCATCACCCTATGATAATTAACCCATGCAGCTCAGAGACCCATCCCGTCTCATTAATTAACCCATTCATGGGAACCCCTCTGCCCAACAGGCTGTCGCAGTGGTTGCAACTTCAGGCACTAAAATATTTAGTTGCACACCTTGAGTTGCAAAACACAGCAAAGTGGTACTCGTGGCCAGGCTGTGCAGATGCGATGTCCTCTGCTCCATACCTTGGGCACAGCTCCCCTCTCTGCAAAGTCCCTCCATCTCTGACAAGGATGGAAAACTGATGGTTCCACCTCCTCTGGTCTTTGGAAAGCCTTGGCAGCACCCAAGGGCACCCACAAGCCCCAGCAGCCATCATCCGCCTCCGTAATGGGAGATGCTTTCTCTAGGCTTGCCGCTTTAGATTAGGTCATCTCCGTGGGACACTTACTGGTGCTCCAGCCTGGATGTTTCAACACTTCCTTGCTTTTCTTCAAAAAAAAAAAAGCAAGAAAAGGCAGGTGATCTTCCCACCGAATCACATGGATGTGGGGATGGAGGCGTCAAGAAAACCTCAGGGTATCGGGAGACACATGCTCAGATCACAGACTTTGACAACAGTAGCTGTTTGATTATGATTTCCAGCAGTTCTTTATTCCCGAAGGGCATAAATGGGAATATGGTCGGCAACATCAGATGGTCTGTTTGGAAGAGAGGACATCTAGAGAGCAACCCAGTATGGCTATGTCTCCATTGCAAAACTAATGTACCTCTGAAGGCCCTGTCTACATGCAAACCTGGTGGCCCAACCTCAGCTGAGGATATTGGAGCATTTTGGCAGCACTGAGGACCACAAGATGGGTCCCAGGTGACTCACAGGGGTCCAGAGGACACCCTGGCCTAGGTGGCATTTTGTCCTTGGCACCTGGGAAGTGACCAGAGCAGAGGTCACGGACATCTCTGTGCTCTCGCAGGTAACCCCATGAGCGCAGCCTTGCAGATGACAGCGTTCGGTCTTGCTCTTCTCTCAACCCTCTTCCTGCTTCTTGCCACGTGCACCGACTGCTGGATGGTGAACGCTGATGACAGCTTGGAGGTGAGCAGAGCAACCATCTTCAGGGTTAGCAGCTGGGAGCAAGGTGGGTACCTTGACATCCATGAGGTTGCACCATGTCTCCACGGGCTTGGAAAGGGGACATGGTGAGACAAACCCACTGCTTTCTGCACGAGTTGGAGGATTAGAGGATTAGCAAGATAGAGAAATGCTGGAGCAGAAGGAGGAGACAGAGAGCAAGACATGGGTAGGGAGTCACTGGCACGTGCCCGGCTGCGGTGGTGAGTGACTGAAGGTCTGCCTTGCTGGGTTGGGATAGCCCTGGGGAGCTGGGGTGCTTTGTGGTCCTGTCTGCTTGATTGTCTCTCTCCTGCTTCCAGGTAAGTCACAAATGCCGGGGGCTTTGGAGGGAGTGTGTCACCAACATGCAGGATGGGGTCAGGACCTGTGACCAGTATGACTCCATTTTGGCTGACCACCCAGGTAAGCTGGCATGGCTAGCCTGGACGCATTTTTTAAGTTCACAGCTAAGAGTTTTCCCTCTTCCCTTTTCGAGAAGATGATCCTCGTTGCAAAGGGCTGACCTTCATCAGTTACCAATGCAGGCCCAGGGCTTTTCTTGGTCTCCTGCCCCATCAACATCGCTTGGACAGCAACCCGTGGGCCAGGCAGATCTGCCATGGGGTCACCAAGCAGGAGAGAGGTCATGAAGCTGTGCCACCTCACAACAAAGGTGTTTCAGCACGCAGAGCCCAGGTGCAGCTCCTACCCTGCATTGCATGGTGGGATTTGCAACCCGACTGATGTTGTAAGCAGGGGTGAGGACCATTCCCATGGCCAAGGGCTTGCGTCCTCAGCTCACAGACAGTCATCTTGTGGCATGGAGGCTTCTTCTGGCCCGCACAGGGCACATCAGGCCCTGAACCCTCATCTAGGGTGATGACATGGGACAACACAGATTCGGGCAGTGGAGAAGGGAACAAGAAGTCAGCATGGACTAAGCTGGGCTGTTGTGCTGCTTTGGGGAAAAAGCTTTGTAGGGAGAAGTCACATTGCACACAGCTGGTGATGTGAACCGTGCCAGCTCTCACATTTTCCACTGGTATATTGACATTTGCTGTTCAAAACTCCAGCTACACAACTTGGAGGAAAAAAATAGACAGTCTGGACAGCAGCAGCTTCTGTTCAAGCCCGTGCAAGAAGGACTTGAGTAGGTGGCCGTATCCCAGGTGCTGACTGGTGCACCTTAAGTTGTTTGCTTTCTTGAGCTGGTCTAATAGTGGGCTTATTAAGTCCTGTTGCAAGGTTTCAGATGAGCCTGATGAGGACCTTGCCTACAGCACATGGCAGGCATGGGCTTGGTGGGTCCCAGTGTAGATATCTCCTATGGACATGCCCAGTGGTGAGCTGGATGACTCCAGCAGGGGCACAGGCAGCAATGTGGAGTGGAGATCAGTTTCTCTGACTATCCCTCAGTTCCCTTTCTGTTTTTTTTTTTCCCCTTCTCTGCCCAGTGAAGATCGTGGTGACACGGACCCTGCTGATCACAGCAGACCTCCTGGCTGGCCTGGCTTTGGCTACGTTACTCCTTGGGCTCGACTGCATCAAGTTCCTCAAGGAAGAGCCTCGTGTCAAACTAAAGATGTGCTACGGGGCCGGTGTCATCCTCAGCATTGGGAGTGCGTGGCTGGGAGAGCTCAGGGGGCAGATGGGCCTTGTGGCCCATGGGAAGCTGGGGAGATGCTGGGAGCTAGGGGCACCCCCTCAGAGGGGTCTTGATGAGCATGGGGGGGTTGTATGGCTCGCTCTTAACCGGCCCCGTTCCTCCTAGGCGTCCTGGGTCTTGTGGGTTCCGTGTGGTATGCGGTGGATGTCTACATGGAGAGAGCCATGCTGGTGTCACACAATATATTCCTGGGAGTCCACTACGACTTCGGGTGGTCATGCTGGCTGGGCATGGCTGGCTCGACAGGCTGCTTCGTGGCATCCATCCTGCTGACCTGCTGCCTCTATGCCTGCGCAGGTCAGTCTGCCCCGTCCCACCCCATCCCACCTTAAGTATCTTTTTGCTCTGCAGGGATGTACGTGGGGTGAAAGACCAGCTCAGAGGGTGCAGGCACTTCTTGCAGGGTCCAGCCAAATCAGGGGAACCCCTTCACAGCTGGCCTGTGCACCTCAGCTGCAGAGGCTGGGTCATGCCAGGCAGGACTGGGCTGAGTGAGAACCCCATGAGGGCACAGAAGGGGTGCAGAAATGCTCCATCCCCATCTGTGGGACCTTGAAGTCCTGGTGAAGGCATGTTAATGTCTACCCAAAGTGGTGGCCGTGCTGGAGCTGTAATCACTGTGACCAGGCAAAGCCTGGGCCGGTGGCCTTAAGGATGTGCCAGTGGAAATCTGACCGTCCCACCATTGGGGAGGTAGGACAAGTGATGCCTCGCCAGTTACCATCTCCAGCCCTTACGCTCACTGGGTGGAAGGTGACCCCACAGCACTGGCTGTCTGGGTTCACTTCTCCTGCCATGTCCCCATTCTGTGGCACCCCCCGAGCTCCCCTGCCAGTGCTGGCCATGAGACAACCCCAACTCTTTCCAGCAGACCCCGGCAGCCGCTGGCAACCCCAGGGGCTTCCCCAGCCCCGGGGCCAAACGGCCACCAGCAAGATGTACGCCATGGACTCCCGCGTGTGATGGGCAGCAACACCTCCCGCACCTGACCCCGCTGCAGGATGCTTTTCCCCTCCCATGGGATGCCCTCCTTCCACAGCCTGACCCCATTAAAGCACCATCACCTACACCGGGACATCTCTACGACCGCTTTAAGGCTCCGATTGCGGGGTCCGCGCGAGCTGCAGCTTCAGTGGCTGCAGAAAAGCACGGGTGCTGCAGAAGTTACCCCCAGAGGAGGCTTTTTTCTCCCCCACTTCCAGCCAGGTTTCACAAAAATAAACCCCAGAAAAGTGTTGCTTTAAGAAAAGATGCCCCCATGTCCCCTGGGGAAGCTGTTGGGACACTGAGGACAAAAGGGCTCCCCCGACATTGCTCAGCCGCTGCTTTGGAGGAATTTAGGGGAATTCTGCGCAGAGCAACACTGACTCCCCGTGGCTGGCGGCCCCGATCGCTCACGCACCAGCCTGCTGGAAACCGCCCCTGCGCTCAGAAATTTGGCAGCACGCGGTTTGCGTTTAAAAACTAGGTAAAGCTAGCAGCCTGGGGCATTTGCTGTTATCACGGGGTTATCGGTGGAGGAACTCTGTCGCCATACACGTCAGGCAGAAGGACGTGAGTCAGTTCGAAGCCTAACGGAGGTGCTCTACTTTGCAAAGTTGGGGTTTTAAGGCTACATGAAACGGGTATTCTGTTTTTCAAGTGAATTGCTAACCTCCTTCACTTGCAAACCATTATGAAAACAAACCAGAGCCCAAAACCACCACCACAAACCCCCCCCGCAAATGCTGGCTGCTCAGCTTTCTCCCTGACCCCTTACTTCTCACCCGAAGCTTAGCACGCAGAAACCATCGCAGCGCAGGGAAGCTGGGCGGAAAGCTCCCTGGTGGGGGCTTTGTGACCCCGAAAGGCAGCAGACCAAGCCCCCGGCCCGAGCAGGCGTTGCGGCAGGGCTACAGACAGTCCCTGCAACGGGAGGGCACAGAAGAGGCTCGCCGTAGCGCTTTCGTAGCCTCGGCAGGCTGCCAGACGCCTGCACCCCGCCCCAAACCAGAAGAGCTGCAAGGGTCCTCCCAAGCCATCTGTCCCCTGGCGAGACGGGGACATCACTTCTAACCTCACCCGAAGCCAGAAGGCAGCGATCGTCTTGCTTTATTGCCGCTCCCGCTGCGGGTGCTACGCAGAAACACCGCTGGCCAGCTGCCACGTCCTGCGGCACGGGAGCAAGCCTGTCGATATCATTAGCACAGGTTAAAGCAGTGCCCCGGGGCCCTGAAAAACGAAGAAATCCGATCGTTAAAGCTGCGCGGCGACAGAAACGAAGAGCACGACTGACAGTTTGCTGTTCAACAGCAAGACATCTGCGGTCCAAGGGACGGACAGCTTAGCTGACACATCCAGAGGATGGGCAGTCAGAAGCGCGTTGGAAGGTGTTCGGAGAGCAAAACCTAAACGCAGGGGGCTGTTACCGGCTGGCGCTTGAGCACACAGGAAAACAAGAGGAGCAAGCGCAGAGCTGTTAGTGCACAGAAAGGCAAGCTCTCAAAAGCTGCCACCAGACCGCGATACAGTCACATCAGGAAATTTACACCTGGCATTATCAGAGCTGCGGGGCTGGGTGAGGCTGAGCAAGCAGCAAGCAGGAGAGGGAACGGCTCCGATGCTGGAGCCGCCCCACCGCTGGCCTGGCTCTCACCCCGAGGTGCCAGCACAGCCAGAGCTGGTTCTGCTGCGAGGTGCGGCTCGGCTCCGTCACCGCAGGGAGGCGGGGAGCCCGTCACCACCTGGAAAGGCTTCTGGGCAGCAGCCTGGGCTCTGCAGCGCCTGTCCCCCCCAGCGGCGAAGCAGCCCACAGGGAGCCAAGCATGCCAGCCAAGCCAAGCCGGCGCTCTGGATTTCAAACCCAGCCGCGAACCTGCTTTCCCCGTTTTTTCCCCGTTTTTCCCCTTCCCGCACACCAGGAGGAGACACCAGCAACTCTTGCTGTGACTCGGCCATAAAGACACCACATCCGTGTTGTAAGTCAAGAGCAGTTGTGCTCTGCGCATCTCCAGTGGTGATTGGTTTTTTGGGTGGTTTTTTTTTTTTTTTT
>VZTL01061750.1:0-13230 GCA_013400535.1 Scopus umbretta | reverse complement strand
TGCGCGGCGGGCACCGAATTGGCCCGAGTGCCGCCGCGGGTGCCTGCGGTGGGGCGGGGGACCGGGGCTGACGGCCCCGGGAGCGGGCAGCCGGGCTTGGGCCCCCTTCCCCGGGGGCGGGCAGCCGGCTCCGGGCCTCAGGCAGCCGGCTCGAAGCCCCCTGCCCCGGCCTAGCCCGGCCCCGGGGAGCAGGCCGCAGGGAGAGGCCCCGAGCCCCGCGCCAGGCCTCCTGGTGAGGAGGGGAAAGGGCCTGGGCTTCGCCTAGAGAAGTTTGGGACCTGGCTGAGGAGCTCCTGGAGCCGCTCTGTGCCGGAGAGGTGCAGCGCGGCTGTGGCTCTGCCGCCTCTGCCTGCGCTTGCCCGGCTCCCTAAGGAGCTCCTTTCATTGCACCTGCCCGGGTAGTTACTCAAGATAATTAAGCCATTTAAGAGCCAGGCTGTAGCCCCAGGTCAGAGGTCTCAAAGTCTTGTCTTTAATGAGCCTTTTCCTAAGCATCCCCTCCCTCCTTCCCAGGCGAGCTTCTCTGAGCTTCTCTGCCAGAGGGACCGGGAGCGACCATGGGGCAGCTCCCCTTACCCTCAGCCCTCCTCCCCACCCAGGCAGTCGCAACAGCATCGCTGCTGGGTTCTTCATCTTGACGGAGCCCTTCTCTAATGACCACCTCAGTGCCTCCATCCCCTCATGTCTTCACCTTACAGAGGCTCAGAGAGATCCAAGATCTCTGCTGGATCCTCCACAGGGAAGGACAAGGGGAAACCCAGAGTTCTTGTCCACCACGTTATTTTCCTCGGGCACTTGAGAAATGTGGTTGGTGGCTACAGATTGACAGCCCTGCCCTTGGCTGTGTCACGCCTCCCACATAAGAGGAGGGAAAGGTCACCTGCAACCACCAGGGTCGCCTCTGGGAGCTGACCCATCACTCCACCATCTTTGCAACCAACGTGTATCCCCTTGGGATGAGCCCTTCCAGCATCACACACAAACCACTGGATTTCCCTATCCCAGCGTGAAGAACAGATGCCGGTTCCCCACACTACACCGTGGCCAGGTGAGGGGCTCAGATGGGGCCTAGGTCAGCCCACCACGACAACCGATGTGGGTTTATGGACATAGGTCTTGTCAAGCTAGCTTGGTAGCTAGGTCTCTTTTCCATGAGACCCCCAACTCGCCTACTGAAGGAGAGCGCTTTAAAATAAACAATGCAATCCCGCAAGGGATCTGCATCAGAATTCTGACCTTGACAAGGCAACTAGAATGAGATCAAAGCTGGATGATACTCAGTAAGTCAACTGAAAAAGAAATCTTAAAATATAATGGTAAATAGGGAATTCACCATGCGAGAGACCCTAGAGGGAGAAAAGTGGGGAGAAAACTTCAAATCTCAGTGACGAAGCCTGTGAGGATGTCAGGGCCGTGCGCCTACAGAAGAAAACGCAGGCCACTCCACAGCTAACACCACCTTTGGTGGGGGGGGACACGGACGGACAATGCTGCAGGGCCCAGAGGCTAATCTGATCCTCAGATGAATAACGAGGCAATTGGAAACACTGTCTCCAGGAGAAGGATCCACAGTTGGAGGAAGATGCTGGAGCTCAGAGAGAAAAGATCCATCATCTGCTTTACTGCACGAGATTGCAGGACTTGCTACGTACAACATAACTGAGGGGGGACTTCGGCATCGGGGAATTAAACCCAAAAATGTGATCTTTGAGAAAACTTTCAGCCAGCAGATAAGGAACAGCAAGACACATAAGCTAGAAAGCTGAAACTCCACACATTCAGCGTCAAAGAGAAACGTATCGGGATATAATTAGCCACTGGAACAACTTTCAAAGAGGCTGTAATGGATTTGCCATTGTTAATTAATTTGGGGAAGCCCTGTGACCCCTGCTATGCGGGAAGCGAGACTAGCTGATCGCACTGACATAAATACATCAGGCTGAGACGGTGCTGCTGAGTGGACCCAGAAATAAGCTGGTTTCCCTGGCTGAAAAAGTAGAGTGAAATTTGGGTATCTGCAGCCAGAACCGCAAACTTCAGCGCTGCAGCTGGCAGGCAGAGCTCCCTCGAGCCGCCTGGAGCCAAGCTCCTGCCTAAACCCCATAAGGAAGGGCCACCTGGACATGTTTCCTGAGCAGGACCAGCAGCCAAGTTTCTCTCTTTTTGGTCACCTCTCTCTCACAGCTATCATCCGGGTCCAGTTTTCTCCTCCCTGCTGGGAATTTTCAACCCTCGTCTCTCAGGAAAGAGCCCTCTGCAAAGGCTTTTTGGACCCGGAGAGGAAAAGGATGGCGTGCGTTGTTTCTTGCATCACCTGATGGTCTGCAGGTACAAGAAGGCGAGATGCCTCGGGCTGGCAAGAAGTAAGCACGAGTGTCCTCGGCAGCTGTGCAATCCCAGGAATGGAGACCTGGAAATCCTGACAGCCAGAGCCTGCTTCAAACAGCCACAAGATAAACAAGCCCACCAAAGCATGCCTGCAGGATCTGTCGTCCAGCACATCAGCGATTGCTATCTAGCACTGGGTAAGGCACAAGCTGAGACTGCACCTCCCCAAGACAGCCCCACACAATACACTCCTGCTGCCCAAGGAGCGATGGGACGTAGCCGGATGGGATGAAGCGCCTGCACGTGACAGAACAGACTTTGTCCCAACTCCTTTACGTTTAATTTGCTGGACGAGAAAACTCGCGCTCTGGCCCAGCCCCCACGAGGGGTGCTTTCTTGTCCCCCAGCAGGTAGCTGAGCTCGCAACCCAATTCTAGGACAAAAAAAGTCAGTTTTTCCACCAACCTGCAGCCTGAGCTGCACGCTTTGCAACCAGGCAGGACAAAGAGCCCTGGTTTTTACACCTACAACATAGTCATTCTCCGCTTCCCAGCCCAAAGCCCTGCTCTTAACATCCCTGTAACACCCAAATTAATTCCTCCAACACCCGTGGCACATACCAGCCCCATGGCCCCGTGCCGTGACATGCCACAGAAGGTTTTACAAACACTCGTTTACAACATAACTCACCCCAGAGCCCAGCAAACTCACGGTGATGGAAGTCTGCGCCATACCAATTTCTCGTGCTTCAATAAGGCTGCACGTAGAAAGGCTCTGGAGAGTCCCGAGGTGCCAAGAACCGATCTGCCAGTCAGACTTATTTACCTGCTGAGTAAAGGAGCTGGTGGAGCACGCCACTGCCCGCTCCTTTCACCCCTTCTTTCCCATTTTGCACGTGTCCAGCAGCAGTGCCCCTCAATACCACGCACAGTAAACGTTCCCTACTGAACCAGCCAGGGATAGCGCATGTCGCTAAAGTTGCTACAGTCCTTCTCACCTGAAGAATCTGTTCCCAAGTGTGTTAACTGATGTGCACTGCACACATATTTAACAAAATGCTTTATTTACGTTTCAAAACATATTAAAAAAAATGATGTCAATTATTAAATAATTTCAGAAGAATGTCAAGAGTGTGTATCTGGCCTGCAGAGAGGAGCGAGGCAGTGCGGGGTACTGGCTGGAGCTGGAACTGCGGGGAGCCAGCACAGGCCTAACCACCGGTGAAGGAGCACTGAAACGAAGGAGAAGAAACAGGTCTGAAATGCCGGACAGCCATTCCCAACTCATCCTGCAACAGCAGGACTGTGCAGTGACACTGGGTGCCGCTACAGCGGTATTCAAGCGAGTGCTACTTGGTGCATTCGCTGGCTCACATCAAACCTGAGCTAGAGAACCCAGGAGTCCTCCTGGGTCTTCATGCCAGGCAGCTGGATCTACCTCTGAGCTTAAAACCAACAGTGCCTGTTTCTCCTGGCTGATTTTAAAGCATCTTGACAAGTAACGGATTTAGCTGTCTGAAGGTGGGAGAGACGAATGCCGTTCCTGTCTACAGGCAGCTGAGAGGCAGCAGGGTGCAGAAAGGCAGCTCCCAAGACCTGGCTGGGAAGTAAGCAAGGTGGCACCAGCCTCCTACCTAGAAATGAAAAGCTTCCAGTCTCAAGTTGGATGACGGCCAGAGAACGTGCACTCCAAACTGAAATGACCAACAAGTCCAGGCCTGAGGACACCCCTAAAGGGGACCCGACCCATCAGCACAGCTCGGCCCATCTGCAAGGAAGCCTGTTAACAAGGTTGTCCCTATCTTCAAAAGCCTCTAAATGCCACCAGAAGTACCAGGGAAATGAAAGTGTGATTACATTCCCTGTTGTCACTTCAGCAAATAGGAGGAGCTCCCAAGGGTCTGCAGATCTGAAAGAGTTTAGTATGGAAGCAGGGATGCATCTTCGTGGGCAATTCCAGATGTCTTTGGAAATCATTCAGTGGAAGGTCAAAAATTGTGGGGATTTGCTTTTGTCAGGGCCTGCCTGCTGAAATTTGAAATATCAGCAACCAAAAGGCTAATACAGCAGATTTTTGACAAGCTGCAGCCTGACACACTGAAATCTAGACAGATTTGTTTAAATGCTTGTGTTTTTTACAGTGAAGTGGGTGGACAAATGGAAACAGAATACTGTAGCCTGAGGTCTGTCTTGAGCCTATTGGTTTAACCAAAATGAAGCCTGAATAACAGTAAGTGCTGGAAACTCCTCCCTTCAGGTGAGGACAGTGGTATTTTTTCGAGTTAAGGTAAGACTACGTAACATGATAATTCCTTGGCCCTTCAGTGGTGGCACTCCTATGGCTGTACTGAGCAAGGAGGCTCAAGCCCTCCCTTTCTCCTCTTCTTTTCTTGATCCCTGCCTGCCCCACATGTGGATGCTCTCTGCTTTCTGCAGCAATCAGAGAGTTCACCAACCTGCAGGTCCAAGTGAAGCCTCCCACCCCCGCCAGACTGCCTGGGTAATACCAGCTGGATTCCTGCAGTTCCCCTTCATCCACTGGTTTCTAAAGCCAAGGCTTCAAGGCAGCCTAACCCCATCCAAGGCGCAGCTCCCACAACCCCTTGACTGCAGCTGAAAAATCTTATCCCTCTAGCACTGCCTCTGGTGTTGGCGTAGCTCAGAGGGGAGCCAGTTCAGGGAGTCGAGCTGGCAAAAAAAATAACGCTGTTAGAGAGGCATTTTCTGGTGCTCCACCGAGCTGAGTCAGCTCTCCGCAGACTCAAATGCGAAAATAAGTTGAGAGAAAAGTAAGGAGCAGAGTAGCCCACAGTTCAGTTGCACTGGGTGCCCGTGAAGACTGAGACTTACCACATTTCTGTTTCATTGCTTTACATTTCCCCACACTGAGAGATCACAACTGGCAGCTTGGGTTTGTTATTTGGACCTGTAGGCACATTCTGGGGACAAACAAATATATACTGTTAAACCTTACAAAAGGACAGCAAATCCAGTGAGTGACAGGTGCTTGAAGACTGGTTAAGAGGTGTCTGTGCGACATCAGGAACAGGGAAATCTGGACACAGCTCCAAGTAAAACAGAAGCACCGTCATGAATTTTGGCAACGGACCCGGCTATAAGCCGGTGAATGAACTCTCTGTGCGCAGAGGTTTGGGATACAGGTCAGAACCTGATCCTTTGAATGGGAGGGGAGGAACAGAGCAAAACTGGAGAGCTCCTCGTGAGATACAGCAGGCATCATGTCACTCGAGGCTGCTCTGGCTTCAGTCTTTAAAGTTACTAATTATAGCTGCAATGTGCAAAGCAAGCTTGTATTTGTACAGAAGGGGAATCCAAATAAGACAGTCACAAAGCAACCCTCATTCTGAATCTCTTGTTCTGCTGGTCTCAGCTGCTCTTTCATGAGCCTCTTACTTATTTGCTTTAATTTGCCCCTCACTGCAGTGATGCCCAAAGCAGGCACACCACAACCCTTCCATCAGTGCTTTCGGTAAAAAGGGCTAGCAACACATGGATTAGATCTTGCTGTACAGCTCCTTGCACATGACCTTTTCTCAATACCTAAGAGTTGTCACCTCTGTGCCCCGCTTTCCTGATTCACTGATGGCAGAGGCCCCTGTGCACATTATCCCATGCATGTGCCATGAAGTTAGCATCTTGAAGAACTCACTGCTATGTTTTAAATTACTCACTATCCTGCTGTGACACCCAATCACAACGTTGGTAGCAACCACCATCTCTACGTGTATTTATCTTCAGCTTCTGGAAGCCCATCAGAAGATTAGTTTAATTTTTCTTATTAAACATGCTGATCACAGATCAGCAGAACTGATGATTTAGCATCCACTGAATAATCCCAGGCAATGGCACAGAAGCGATCTGCTTTACAGTCTTGTCTGTGTTGCTGATGGAACAGCTTTTCAATTCAGCTTCCTGAACAAATGCAAACCATTGCAAATAAAGCCACAAGAACACAATCCCCGCTCAAAGACTAACCAGCAACCACGAGAGCATGGCACTTCTAAAGTCAATCTGCATGACAGCCTTTGCCTCCACAGATTTCCTGCTATTTTATAATGATGACAAACGATAATACCAGTTATCAACACTGGCATTCCCTGGCATCCTGTAAACAGACAGCGGGAGAGAATAGAACAACCCTTCTTTATCTTCTACACAACTTTCCAACGTGGACATTCACAGAGAAAGTGGCAAATTCAACTTACTTCAATTTTTCTCATGACCAACAGCCCATCGACAATTTTACCTAGAATGAGAAAATGTATCCACTTCAACACAGCCAGTTTTCCCCCTTCCTCCCCCCCACTCATCACGGGTACATACATTTTTGTTCCTCCTGAAAAGCCTTGTGCAGTGTACAGCTATTGGGTACTTCAGGGTTTGTTACTGATCTCTAAACTGATAAAGGTAACAATCCCTCTGAAAACATTTTCCACGTTCAGAACAGATTAAGTGCATTTTCCCTTCGCGGGGACAGCGTCTGTAGAAACCTAGGTTTTGAGACCTCCTGCCACCAGCTGTGCTAAAATATAGCATGAACTACCTCTGTATCAACATGACCTTCGTAATGATGCAAAACCAGCAATGAACGCTATCAGAGTTACTTAAGAATTGTAGGAAGTACTAAGTAGGACATCGGCTTAAAGGCTGGCCTTGAAACCCTACAGTTCAAGTGGCAGTATGTGAAAAGTTAGCAGATGTGGTTTCATAGAATATGGAGAAGAAAGGTCCCCCTTCACTCATCTGTCGGTCCCTTCTACACTGGCACAAGGATTTATGTAGTAACATGATACATCGATCAAGGAACTAACCTGGGTTAAAGCTAACCTAGGAAAAAAATGTTTCATTTCAACACTGATCCATCTCAGTATCTGGCTGCACAGATATCTCTGCTAGCACAACCGAGGGGGGAAGAACAAGTATTCTGTGGCTGTTTATTTTAGCAGCTGTGCCACAGGGAGCGTCTGTGAGCAGGTATGCCATGCCTCTGCTGCAGGTACTCACCGAACACAACGTGTTTTCCATCCAACCAGTCACACTTGGAGCACGTAATGAAAAACTGACAGCCGTTGGTACTTGGACCGCTGTTTGCCTGGGGGTTGAGAACGGCAAAATATGAAAAGCGCACAAACTAGGACTTCCCAAAACTGAAGGCAGACGCATCTCAAATAGGAAAGAGCTGTTGCTCTAGACCTAGACTAGCTTATTTTTAGCTTTAGACTAGCTTATTTTTAGCTTATTGCTAGGCAAACCAAAGGAAGCAAGCTACACCTGCAGGAGAGCACCCTGTGCTGGGACATGGCATGCCACCAAGTCTGGTCGTGCCAGCATGAGCAAGAGCCACGCCACCAACTTTTTATTATACTTTTATGAAGGCACATTCAGCACAAGACTGCGCTGAAATCAGAGCACGCTCCTCAAAAAAGGCTAAAATTTTTGTCGATGAGTACTTACTACTGCAGTAGCATCCGGGGGAAAATTGAAAACCAGGAACCAGGGCAGAAAAAAATCAGCTGATTTCTGCTATTTGGAAGGTTTCCTCAGAATTAAAAAAAACCAAAAAACCCCAGGTCTCTGTTCTGATGATCACAATGAGAAAGGTAACAGTCATATTGGCACAGGGTTCACAGGAACGGTGTCAGGCAGATGTGAAATTTAATTCGCACCCTAGCACAACAACACCCAGAGCATTTGGGCTCTGCTATGAAAACACCACTGCAACACTTACATCTGTTTCAATTTTTCAAAGCGTTTTTTGACAACCAGGAGGTACTAAAGCATGTTTCTGTGCTGACAAGTGAACTGGGCAAGTTTTGCAGCGGCAGGACTGCACAGGACACAGTCACGCTGGATCTTTTACTTATTGCTAGCCAGCTTTGGAAGGATCCAGCTGGGATGGACCATGGTTTGGCCCAGCAGAATGACTCCAGAGCCATGCCACTTAAACACAAAGCTGGTAATACCAGCGTGGGATCCATTCTCCCATGCTACAGTGCACTGTTTGCTTAGCTGTGTCGTGACACCTCTTTTTGAGCCATGTTTTGAACTGGATGAATAATTAATCCAAACAGTAAATGCCCAAAGCAAGCGGTTTTAAGGGCAGGGCAGCTGAAAGTGCTGGGGAGGAAGCAGCTGTGGATAAGAGCACACCAAAGCACTGGTTCCACTTGCTTTCTATTGCAAAAGTCAGCGTATTGTTCCTACCAGACAACATGCAATGGTTGCAGTTTCTCCTACAATGTTGAACAGGAAGCGTATGTTATAAAAGATACCATGGTAACGCTGCTATGGCTTTGAAACTCCCAAATCTCTTTGTTTCATCCTTGCTGAGGTCAGTGTTTGATAACAGTATCAGGGAAGAGAAAACACCATCACTTGTCACCGTATGAAAACTGTTAAGAATCAAGCTATTCTGAAAGCTGATCAAACAAAGCCTGTCCCAGCACTCCAACAGGTAAAAAAGAAAGGATGCTGCAGGATCAGAACTTTTGTGTTACTCAACACATTAACCCATGAGTAGCCTTCTGACCAGTAGTCACAAAGCAAGCCTTTCAGACCTTGTATCCAATGGTGGAGATTTCTGTTGTCTGGCAAATGATTTATACACTTAGGAAAAGAGCACAAAGAAAGCACCAAAAGCTTTTTAGTCTGACAACATCATTATTTTATACTCACCATAGAGAGCAGCCCAGGAGCAGAGTGTTTCAGCTTGAAGTTTTCATCTGCAAAAGGACCCCTATATATACTGGCTACTCCAGTGCCGTCTCCCTGCGCAAGAGAGGTGCCCAGTCAGCCACAGCATTTGTTCTCTAGCAACTGCTACAGAACAACTCAATTTAAAAAAATAAATTTAAAATCCCCAAGCAAAAGGACAGGGTTAAACTCATCCCAAAATGGATGCCATACCGCCATTTACATACACCAGCAGTGAATATTCAATGTTTCATTTCTGAAGAGGAATAGCGACTGGTTTCTAACTATGCAGTACACTGTTTGCCATCCGTATGTTGTCAGAAACCCATGGAGACAGTAAGGATTAAGTCCAAGCCTCCCAGTGTGCGGTGGAGACTACAGATTGCTTGGTATGGACCCACCTGAACTTGGCAGAGAAAAAGAGAAGGGACGTAGAAGTATGGGCTGGTGGGACAAGGAAAGCAGAAGTGGTTTTGTGGAAAAAGTTGGCTGATGGTATGCTTACTTATTTCACCTTATTTTCTGTGACTTTACTGGAAACAGGGAAGTGATCTCTCTGTTCAGCAAGGACAGTTTCTAAAATACAGAATTTCTAATTTTTGCTGTACTTTCTACCAAGTTGAGACATCTTGTACTTATTACAAGCCCTAACACTCAGATCTCGAGACAGTTATAAATAAAAGCATCGTGGCCTGTAACAGCAGCAGATTGCAAGCTTTGACTGCTCACGAGTTTCTAACGCTGCAGAAGCCTGATGCATGGTTCACATAAGGCACGTAGCTTGTGGGATTGCTGAAAGGCCACCCTGCTCTTTGGTCCAGCACTGCAGAGATACTCCTGTATGATGCCAAAAGGACTGAGCAGGGACCCTTCAGTAGAACAGCCTTGAAGATGCTGCAGTGAGGAGCCCTTCAGGGAAAGCTGCAGAAGCAATGCAAACAGGTACCTGTGGCGCCGTCAGTTAAATTCACTATTCTGACAGTAATTTCCCTTTCTGTGTTGATCTTCCCCTTCTGTCTTGCTTCAGCCCCATTTCTTCTGCCTCGCTGTGACCTGTTTCCCTTCACTGCCTTTCTACTTAACATATACATTCTTCATTAGGCCAAACTTAACAGGAAAATAAGGTGCCAGTAATACACCATTTGCAGCTCCACATCTTGTGCTCTGCCCCTGCTCCTTTTCCTCCTATTCTCTGTGGTTTACTTAAACCATCAGCTCTGAGACAAGAACATATACCCTATCTTAGTGGCCAGTGTGTCCGTTCTTGCTCCCCAGGTGGCTTTGTAATAAGTGTAATTTATAAATTACAAATACTGGTGCAACCTGTAATGCTTGTGGTGCTTCAGTGGAAGTAGTGAAGGCCACTGGGACATCTGAGCAGTATCACAATTAGCGACTACCTAAAAACCTGGTGTGGCTGAGGCACCCGCCAGGCAGTCAGTTCTCTCAGTGACTTTCACACAACCAAGTTTTATAAATTTTCTATTAAAAAAAGCTTTATCACCCCCCTCATACTTTGAAACATTTCCAGAAATAAAATAATTTTTACTGGGTCCTAGGACAGTGAGGGGACCCAGCAGTCCTCCAGCCTTCCCACATACTCTGCTTATCCCCAGGTCAGAGCATGACCACCACTGCGGGCACAAAATCTTTTCTATGTTGAGACAATTCACTAACACAAATTTAGTTTTGATTTCAACTATCTTTTGCACTAGATGCTTGGTTCTGTACTTACGGTCAGTAAGTACAAGTACTTACTTGGTAAGTAAGTACTTACAAGTAAGTACAAGTACTTACTTGGTTCTGTACTTACTAGCTTCACAAAGCTAGTAGAAATTCACAGGGTTTCTTGCTTGGGGGGACACAGCAGAAGGGAGGAGGACAACAGGGTAAAAAAAAAAAAAATCTCTGCAAGTTTGAAAAGCCTCTAGCTGCACCACCATGCTCTTTTTAGAGAGGAAATATTTTGGGAAGAAGGAGGTATGTTCACCCAAGACTCCAGATTTGTTTTCAAGTACATTACAGTCAGTTGCAGGAAGATGGCAGCAGCGCTATGAGGAAACCTCTGGCTACTAGTGGGTACCTCAAAAGAGAGTCAACAGATCCCATAAATCAGCACGGACCCTTGGAAACAGTTACATATTATACCATGCAGAGAAAGTACAAAAGGAATATAGAAGTACATACGTTTACAAAGTCACCTCCTTGGATCATGAAATCCTTTATTACCCTAAAGAAGTAAAGCAATACTTAGTTCTCAGTAGACAAATGCCTCAAGAAGCTTAATATGTGGCAAAAAGGAGCTCTGCCTCGCAGCACAGCAAAAGTTATCAGGGTCTATGAATGCTAGAGTCTAAAATCTAAAACAAATATTAACAACTGGTTGCTATCAGGTAATGTGGGACCCACTGCTGTTCAACCAGGGAGAGAGATGAGGTGACAGACGCCAGAAATGATCTCCAACCTGGCACACCAGGAAGAGGGGATCCCTCCCAGTGACCCCAGCAGACAGATCTGACAGCACCCCCAAATCCCCCAGAGCTACAGAAGGGCGGTATTCGCCATGATCTACAAATGCCTCCCAGACCGATAATGCCTTGAGGCAGGTCTCAACACCACATCTAGCTCAAACTGCTATTTCAAGTGCCTAAAAAAAAGCAGATAAATTACCTGTGGAAAGTGCTTCCTTTATAACCTATAGGGACACCATCTTTCCTGCAAGGAAATAAGAAGGAAAATCATTGCAACTTACTGGATATGCCAACACAAAACCCTCCCAGCAATTCAGGGTCCCGAAGGGTTGCCCTGTACGTTAGCAGCTGCCTTAACATACAACCAGCCAACCCACCTGCTGGGGCCTGGCTCTGAGCCGGTGCTATCAGGGGCCAAGGGAAACCTCGAGTGGGCTCTGCACATTGAATGACCCAGTTCCCTACATCATCTATCCCATCATCTTAGCGCCATCCCACTGCAATTTGCAGCATAAGCAGGTGGGATTTGCAGACAGGGCTTTTTAGAGCAACCTGAGCATGAACAAAGCCATGCCTAAGAGGGAAAGTCTGCCATCTCTGGGACTGACTGAGCCTGTCACAATTGCATCAGAGCAGGTTTCTGAAACTCTTTCCTTTTGTACTGGTATAGTAAGAAAAACTTCCAAGTAAGCCTCCTCCCTACTCACCCAGCCCTGTTTCTCTGAGTAGGCTACTTAAAAGGATGCTATAACCCACTTACCTGAATTCACCCGTACAAAACTGCCTGGAAAACAAAAAAGAGCAGAGCATGAGCCACATCTGAACTCCAAGGACACAGAGGGCTGCATTCAGAAAACACGCACTGACTGCTGTGCTGGACTTCCCTTCGTGCATCGGGGATATCCCCAGTGAAACAGGAACCAGCAGTAACTCCTCCCCACCTCCATTTCAAAACAGACGTCTGCACTTTCTGCAGTTGAGGAGGTCAGGTATTTGACACTGAGGTTGTAAGAGACGGAACGCGGACCACGCACTGTGTTTCACAGAGAACAGGATATATTCGTTTCTCCTGTGGAAGTGGGATGTGCAGGTGGGAACATCCTTCGGCCGGTGGCAGAGAACTCTAACATTAAAGTAGTGCCTTTTATAAATGCACTGAGGGTATCAGAACCTCCGCAGAGGGAGCAGAGAGGGACTGAAGTCCTTCACCTTCTAGCCAGATGGGCTCCCCTGAGGGATCAGGATGCTGCACGGTCACATCTCTCTGGGAATGGAGAGAGGAGCAAACCAGGGGCGGTGGTGCTGGGGCGCCAGGTAGTCCCTCTGCCACCAGAGACATTTCTGCACCGTAAAGCCTCCGCAGCCCGGGTCCAGGCTGAGCTGCAGGAACGCTGGCCACTCCTCACCTGAAGTTCTCCGCCGTTTTGGGTACGACGTCAGCGAACAGCTCGATCTTCATGCGGCCAACCTCCTGGGGAGACAGCGGCCAGGTCAGCCTTCCGGCCCCCACTCACACACACCAGCCTCCCCGCCTCAGCGCCCGGGGAACTCCCACCACTTCAACCCGCTGCTGCACCCCGCCAGCCCCGCAAGCCCCCTGCTGACGCAACCCAGCACCCCTCCCCTGCAGCGCCGCTGCAAGCCCTTTCCAACGCACCCCCGTAACCCTACAGCCCCCCGACGCTCCCCTGCAGCTCCCTCCCGCTGCGTCCCTGCAA